>CAUYON010074162.1:0-25203 GCA_963573935.1 Arctocebus calabarensis | reverse complement strand
GATTCCTCCGAACTTTCATTCCTAGAAATCTAGAGTGAATTTTCAAAGTGCAATGCGAGATGCAGAATAAATGTATTGCGTGCACATAAAACTACCTGAGCGCTCCTCCTGGGTGGGTGGGGGGCGGGCGGGGACATTCGGTCATACACGTGATCCCCTCACCAAGGAAGGGCACTCCTCCTGGGTGGGAGGGCGGGCGGGGACATTCAGTCATACACGTGATCCCCACACCAAGGAACAGCCATACAAACTTCATGCATGATCTCAGCGGGAAGAACAGTTCAAACCGGCAGTGTGCTCCTGAGAGGGAATACAGGTTCTTCTCCTGCATAACGCTTACAGAGCTACTTGGGAAAGTAGCTTACCATGTTCCACAACTTGCTTCCAGGAAAGTTCACGTACAAGGTCCTTCTTACTAATAGAGCAGAATGTTTCGAGAATGTACTCTCCCAGCATTGATCCCACCTGGAACTCTCACAACACTGCAGCTGTCAGATACACGACAGTGCAAGCAAGTTAGCCAGCAGCCGTGTAGCTGTGTGCAACGAACTCGGGGAGACTAGAATTTAGCCACCTACTCGGCTTCACACACCGTTCTCGACAGCGTTCTCTCAACACTGTTGCCGAGGGAAGATAAACGACAGTGTAAGTGAGTTACCTGGCAGCCGGGTAAGGGTGTGCTCAAACTCAGGGAGACCAGACGATTGCCCCCGTACTCGGCATCACACAGAGTTCTCTTCACCCCTTCCGCAATGCCTTGCTTCGCGTACGATTCCTCTGCACTTTCATTCTTAGAAAACCTAGAGTGATTTTTCAAAGTGCAATCCGTTCTGCAGAATAAACGTATTGCATGCACATATAACTACCTGAGCATTCCTTCTGGGGGTGGCGGGGGAGGGGGACAGTCATTCATACACGTGATCCCCTCACCTTGGTCCAAACTTCTTGCACACAGAGCTACTCAGGAAAGAAGGTTACCATGTTCCACAACAACCTGCTTTCAGGAAAGTTCACGTGCAGGTTCCTTCTTACTAACAGAGCAGAATGTTTCGAGAGTGCACTCTCTCCCAGAGTTGATCCCACCTGGAACTCTCGCAACACTGCAGCTGAGGTCAGATATACGACAGTGTAAGTAAGTTAGCCAGCAGCCGTGTACCTGTGTGCAATGAACTCGGGGAGACTAGAAGTTTGCCTCCAACTCGGCCGCACACAGCGTTCTCTACTCCCGTTCCACAATGTCTTGCTTCGCAGAGGAGTCCTCTGCACTTGCCTTCTTATGAAACCTAGAGTGAGTTTTCAAAGTGCAATCCGTCCTGGAGAATAGACGTATTGCTTGCATAGATAATTCGGTTACCACTCCTCCTGGAGGAAACACGTGAACCCGTCACAACGGTCAGGCCATCCAAACAAAGTGCATGATGTCAGCGAGAAGAGCATTTCAAACTGGCAGTGAGCATCTGGGAGGGAATGCAGTTTCGTCTCCTGCCTTTGCCCCCAGATCGGCCTCGGTCAGAGTTCTCTCCTCCCGTCATGTAATGTCTTGCTTCGCAGCTGAGTCCTCTGCACTTTCCGAAGTGCAACTTCTCCTGGGTGTGTGGGGGGGACATTCATTCATACACGTGAACCCCTCGCCACCGTAAGGCAAAGGCACGGCCACCCAAGCAAGGTTCATGATGTCAGCGAGAAGGGCATTTCAAAGCGGCAGTGTGCTTCTGGGAAGGAAAAGTTTCGTCTCCCCCATAATGCGTACAAATGCTACTCGGGACAGGGGGTCAGCTTGGTCCAAACTTCATGCGCGTGGAGCTACTCGGGAAAGAAGGTTCCACAACAACCTGCTTCCCGGAATGTTCACGTGCAAGGTCCTTCTTACTAACAGAACAGTGTGCTTCTGGGAGGGAATCCGGTTTCTTCTCCTGCATAACGCTTATAGAGGTACTCGGGACTGAGGGTCACCATGTTCCACAATGCCTTGCATCCAGGAAGGTTCACGCACAAGTTCCGTCTTACAAACAAAGCACACTGTTTCGAGTTTGCAACCTCTCCCTATGAATACTTGCATTCCTCGCCCAGGCAACTCTCTCAACACTGCTGCTGAGGGATGATAAACAGTGTAAGGGAGCTACCGTGTAACTGTGTGCACGAACTCGAGTAGGTTAGATGTTCCCCCCACCCCCGATTCGGCCTCGGACAGAGTTCTCTTCTTCCGTTATGTAATATCTTGCTTCGCAGCTGAGTCCTCTGCACTTCCCAAAGTGTAACCCGTTCTGGAGAAGAAAAGTATTGCGTGCAAATATAACTCACTGAAGACTCCTCCTGGGGGGGGGCCATTCATTCATACACGTGAACCCCTCGCCACGGTAAAGCAATGAAACAGCCATCCAAACAACGTGCATAATTAGCGAGAGGAGCAGTTCAAACTAGCAGTGTGCTTCTGAAAGGGAAAACAGTTTCGTCTCCTGCATAATCGGGACAGAGGATCACCAAGTTCCACAAAGACTTGCATCCAGGAAGGTTCGCGCACACGTTCCTTCTCACAAATGAAGCAGAATTTTTCGAAACAGCAATCTCCCTCAGGTTATACTTCCCTTGATCCCACCCGTAACTGTCTCAACACTGCTGCTTAGGGAAGGTAAATGACAGTGTAAGCCGGTTAGCCTGCAGCTGTGTAACTGTGCGCACGAACTCGGGAGACTAGAAGTTTGCCTCCTACTCTGCCTCGCACAGCTCTCTTCTCCCTTTTCCTAATGCCCTGCTTCGCGAGATACAGGTTTGCCCCATGCTCGACGTCACATGGAGTTCTCTCATTCCACATGTCTTGGCTCACAAATGATTCCTCTGTACATTCCTTCTTTTTTTAAAAAAATAATTGTATTAAATCATAATTGTGTACATTGGTGCAATGATATTTTGATCATACTGTTAGAGATAGCCTTCATGGCATTTTCTTGATCACTATATAAAGACATTGATACTCTACATTTAATGTTTCACCAGTACTGCTAAGATGCACCATAAGTGTGATCCCAGCAATTGCCCTCCCTCCACCAATCCTCCCCTCCCCTCCCTTTCCCTTTTCCCACTATTCTTTGCTATAATTGGGTTTTAGCCTTCATATGAAAGCTATAAATTACATTCCTATTAGGGCTGAGTACATTGGATACTTTTTCTTCCATTCTTGAGATACTTTGCTAAGAAGAATATTTTCCAGCTCCATCCATGTAAACACAAAAGAAGTAAAGTCTCCTTTCTTTAAGGCTGCATGGTAGTCCATGGTATACATGTACATGGTATACATGTAATTTACATGGGTATACATGGTATACATGTAAATTACATGGTATACATGTAATTTATTAATCCATTCGTGGGTCGATGGGTATTTGGGCTTCTTCTACGACTTAGCAATTATGAATTGGGCTGCAATAAACATTCTGGTACAAATATCTTTATTATGATGTGATTTTTGGTCTTCCCAATAAAGGAATTATAGGATCGAATGGCAGATCTATTTTTAGATCTCTAAGTAGTCTCCAAATATCTTTCCGAAAGGAATGTACTAGTTTGCATTCCCACCAACAGTGTAGAAGTGTTCCACTTTCTCCACATCCACGCCAACATCGCTGGTTTTGGGATTTTGTTATGTGAGCTAATCTTACTGGAGTTAGATGATCTCTCAAAGTAGTTTTGATTTGCATTTCTCTGATCATTAAGGATGGTGAGCATAGTTCTGTATCCCAAATAGCTCTATAAGCCTTATGGAGGAGACAAAACTGTCTTTCCTCCCAGACGCACACTGCTAGTGTGAACTGCTCTTCTCGTTGACATCATACACGTAGTTTGGATGGGTGTTCCATTTCCTTAACTTGAGGAAAGGCGCACGTGAGCTGGAGGAGTGCTCAGCGAGTTATATGTGCTCGCAATAATTGCACATTGGAAACAGGCTCTCGGTTATTGAAGAAGAAAAGTGCAGAGGAATGATCTGCGAAGCAAGACATTGTGGAATGGGAGATGAGAGCTTGCACTGTTGTTTATCTTACCTCAGCAGCAGTGTTGACAGAGTTACGGATGGGATCAATGTAAGTATTTGCTGAAAGAGATTCCACTCTTGAAACATTCTGCTCAGTTTGTAAGAAGGTCCTTGTATGTGAACCTTACTGGATGCAAGGTGTTTTGGAATGTGGCAACCCTCTTTCCTGAGTAGGAAAAGAAATTATCTTCCTTCTCAGAAGCACACTGCCAGCTGTGCACACAATACATTTATTATCCAGAATGGACTGCACTTTGAAAACACACTCTTGGAAGGAAAGAAGGGAAGTGCAGAGGAATCATCTGCAAAGCATTGTGGAACGGGAGATGAGAACTCTGTGAGGCAGAGCATGGCACAAACTTCTAGTCTTCCTAGGTTCGTGATTACAGATACACAGCTGCAGGCTAACTGGCTTACACTGTTGTGTATCTTTCCTCAGGAGAAGCGTTGGGATCAACGCAGTAATCGCTGGTAGAGATTGCACTCTACAAACATTCTGCTCTGTTGTAAGAAGGACCTTGCAGGTGAAACTTCCTGTATGTAAGGCATTGTGGAGCATGTAATCCTCCTTCCTGAGTATCTCTATAAGCGTTATGGAGGAGGTGAAAGTGTCTTCCATCCCAGAAGCACACTGCCGGTTTGAACTGCTCTCCTCGCTGAGATCATGCATTTAGTTTGGATGGCTGTTCCATTGCCTTACCTTGGTGAGGGTCTCACATGTTTGAGTGACTGTCCCGCAGGAGGAGTGGTCAGTGAGTTATATGTGCACGCAATACATTTAAGCTCCAGAATGAATTGCACTTTGGAAACTCCCTCTAGGTTTCATAAGAAGAAAATTGCAGAGTAATCTGCAAGACATTCTGGAATGGGAGATAAGAACTCTATTTGAGGCCGAGCAGGGCACAAATGTCTAGTCTCCCCCAAGCTCGTGCACACGGCTGCAGGCTAAGTGGCTTACACCGTTGTTTATCTTCCCTCAGCAGCAGTGTTGAGCGAGTTAAGGGTAGGATCAATCCAAGTATTTGCTGAGAGAGATTGCCCTCTCCAAACATTCTGCTCTGTTTGGAAGAAGCTTGCGTTGAGAACCTTCCTGGAAGCAAGGCTTTGTGGAAGATGGTTGTTCTCTATTCCGAGTAGCTCTATAAGCCTTATGGAGCAGATGAAACTGTCTTCCCTCCCAGAAGCATACTGTCGGTTTGAAGTGGCTTTTCTTGCTGAGATCATACTCGTTGTTTGGATGGCTGGCCCATTGCATTACCTTGGCTAGGGGCTGCTGTGTATGAATGAACGAATGTCCCCAGGAAGAGTGCTCAGTGAGGTACTTGTGCACACAATACATTTATTCTCCAGAACGAATTGATCCTACCCTTAACTCACTCAATACACTGTTTACAACAGTGTAAGCAGCAGTAGTGTAAACAAGTGTAAGCCACTTAGCCTGTAGCCATGTAACTGTGTGCACGAGCTCGGGGAGACTAGAAGTTTGTGCCCTGCTCGGCACAAATAGAGTTCTCATCTCCTGTTCTAGAATGTCTTGCTTTCAGATGATTCCTCTGCACTTTGCTTCTTATATAACCAAGGATGTTTCCAAAGAGCAGTCTGTGGATGGACATACTGAGATGAGTGGGCTCAGGGTGAGAAGCAGATATACAAGGTCCCTTGCCCCCAACATTATCTTCTATTTCGCAGGTGCAGAAGAATAATATTTAAGTAAATTTCATTAGGCTGGGTGAGGTGAGGTGGCTCGTGTCTGTAATCCTAGCACTCTGGGAGTCCAAAGCAGGTGGATGGCTTGAGCTCATGAGTTTGAGACCAGCCTGAGCAAAAGTGAGATACACCCCCGCCTACTAAAAATAGAAACACTGAGGCAGGAGGATCACTTGAGACTGAGTTGGAGGTTGCTGTGAGCTGTAACGCCATGGCACTCTCCCCAGAATGACAGCTTGAGACTATGTCTCAGAATAAATAAATAAATAAAATTAAAAAAAAAATTCCAGATTGATATAAGGCACAACTGATTAGGTTACATTGTTTGCACTTGTTAGGTAAATTCCGAGGTAGTTGAGTCCTTCGCCTGCCTGGGAGGTGTGGGATAATACCCCTACCTTCTGTCCAGCAGGTGAGAGCTTCGCCACCCCCCCTTCCTCCTCACCACCCCCAACCCCATTGAATTTAATTGTGTTTTTCTCTCCTGTGGGTGGTATGGGCATGTACTTGTTCATCTCCTGGTTACAGATTAGTATGCAGCATGTTGAAAGCTTCCTTTTTCCATTCTTTTTTTAAATTTCTTTTCTTTTTCTTTTTTTCTTTTTGGCTTTTTCCATTCTTGTGATATTTGGAAGGATATTCACCATCTCCATCCAGTCGAATACAAACAATGTAAAGTCTCCATCCTTTGTATGGCTGAATGGTATTCCACACTATACATATGTCATTATTTATCCATGTCTTGCTTCTTCAACTAACTTCCTTGCTTCTCTCCCTTCTTGATTCTCTCCTTCTTCTCTCCCCCCCCTTTGGTCTTTTGTGTCCTTTGTATTTAAAAAATAACTTCATAGTGGTCTAATACATTTGTAAGGCCTTCTTTTTTTTTCTGTCAAGGTGAAAGGTGAATTCCTTAACTCAGATGTGGCATCTAGTTTGATGTGGCCTGGGTCTGTGCTCTGCAGAGATTTGAAAACAAAACAAAACAAAAAAACAAAAAATACACAACTCATTGGATGAAGGTTTGAGAAAATTTATTCCTCTGTGGGGGCTGGACCAAAGTGTGGTGGTGTCATCCTCACTCACTGTAAGCCCCCCACCCCGACTCTACTGCTGGCTGAAGCAATGCTCTTGCCTCGCATTCCTGGGTAGCTGTGACTACAGACATGTGCCACTATGCTTGGCAAATTTTTTCAAATTTTTTTTGTTGTTGTTGGTAAAGACAGCGCCCCCCTGTGTTGTTAGGTTTTGGCCTTGAGCTCCTGGCCTCCTGTAAGCCTCCCACCTCTGCCTCCTAAAGTGCTGGGATGATGAGGTGTGAGCCACCATGTTCAGCTCCACCATCCATATTGTGTGCCTGGGCAAATCCTGACTCCAAGTGGCTTGCAGGGACACTGCCCTCCTGTGTACAGATGCCCCCACTTCAACTGCTATTCTTTTCCTGAAATGCTGGAGGTCTTTGTTTAATTTTCCCTAAAGATGAACAAGAAGTTCTAGCTGGGCAGGGACCAAGGCCCTGCTCCCCGCTTGGTGGGGCTCTGGTGGTCTATTGTGGAGAGTGTGCCCAGGATGCAGAAATGTGGTCCCAAAGGGGTCGAGGGTGGAGTACGGGGAGGCAGCAACCCTGTGAGCCACATGATCCCTCCCCCACCTGTGAGCCTGTTTTTTTTCCAGGCTGACACTTGAATTAGTTGATGACGTGTGTGTGCGCACACATGTGTGTGAAGAGAGAGAGACCGACCTAGAAGCCACTGTTAATGGAAGAATTCTGACCACATCTCTGAGCTCCTCCCACAGAGACGCACATTTCTTCCCAGGCCACAGTAGTCCTGGGCTACCTATGAATTTCTTTTTTCTTTTTTTTTCTCACTATGTCGACCTCGGTAGAGTGTTGTGGCGTAACAGTTGACAACAACCTCCAGCTCTTGGGCTTAGGCGATTCTCTTGCCTCAGCTTCCCGAGTAGCTGAGACTACAGGTGCCCACCACACGCCCAGCTATTTTTTGTTGCAGTTTGGCTGGGGCTGGGTTTGAACCTGCTACCCTTGGTATATGGGTATCAGTGAGCCACAGGTGCCACCTACCTTTTCTTTCTTTCTTTTCTTTCCTTCCCTCTTGCTCCTGCCCACCTCCTCTTTCCTTCCCTTTCTATCCTTTCCCTTCACCATCAGGGTTATTTTAAAAATGTGAAGCGTATCTAAGCTCCTCCCTGGGTTGTTTGATTCTATTTCAAGAAAGGCTCCCCTCTCTTCCTTCTGTTTGTCTTTCAGTCTGTCTCTTGACTATGTCATCCTCTATGTGCAGACGGGTTCAGTGCATGATTTCTGTGGTTTGGTTGGTCCATTATTTATTTCTTGATGGCTTCAGTGGTGGGGGTTAAGATGTCTTCATTGAATGCCTTAGAAGAACCTTCTGGAATATGAAAGGAGGGGATTCAGAGTGTCATCCCAGTGTTGTCCATAACCTGCACCCTTCACTGCTGCTACTCACCATCACTCTGCTCTCCAATATACACCTGCACCTCCTCACCCATGGTAATCACTATCACTCTGCCCTCTGGAAAACACCTGCATCCCTCCCCTGGAAAACACCATCACTCTGCCATCTATTAACCTGCACCCCTCCCGATCACTCTGGCTCTGTTATTGACTTGCACCCCTCTCCTGGTAATCACCAACACTCTGCCCTCTGACTGACCTGCACCCCTCCCCTAGTAAACACCATTACTCTACTCCCTGTTACTGGTCTGCACCCCTCTCCCCTAGTATCACCATCACTCTGCTCCCTGTTACTGATTGCAACCCTCTCCCTTGGTAATCACCATCAGTGTTTTCTCTTTTGCCGTTTGTTCTTTTTATTGAACGTAAGACCATGTAGTTTTTTTATTTTTGTGCCTGCTCCTTTCACTTAGCATAATGTCCTCCAGGCTCATTCATGTTGTTACAATTGGCAAAATGTCCTTCTTTTATATGTGTGTTTCATAGTTTTTTCATCCATTCATTAATCTGGGACGCTGAGGCCATTTCCTATCTTCACTGTGATGCTGGAACATGGGAGTGCAGAGCTCCTGACCATTCAATGTATTGAGTCCTTAAGGATAGTTTGGGTTATTGTGCTATGTTTCCTTTACTCCATTCCAGCATGTTACCTGCCCTCTTCCACAACCACAACATCCTCTGACTTCAGTCCTTTTTGGTTCAGCACCCATCCCAGCCTTTGGGTTTTGTCTTGGATTCCACCTGCACATTTTAATACTTAAGTTCCTGTCTGCAATGTGCACTGGCTGGTACATCCTCCAGATGGCACCTCTCTGGACAGTCTGTACCCATCGACTATATCTATATATATCTATCCACTATAGAGTGACCTGGCACCTTCTGTAATGTCCATGTCTTCTTCAAGCATTAAGTCTTTAACTTCCGGTTTTAGAGGTTATTCGTCTCTCAAAGAAAAAAATTAGGACCCTCATGTCAGATAGCACTCTACCTAGCTTCCTGTTCTGTGACCATCAATCACCACGATGGGTCATCTTTCCCAAATTGAGATCCGTACAGTACTAGATTTTTTCCCAGTGGATTTTTAATTTTTGTCTTCAGAAATGACCTGGGGAAAATACAACAATCTAAGCAAATTGTGGCTTCTCTGAGAGCAGAGACCCCTTATAATAATCTGCACCCCTTCCCTGGTAATCCTCATCATTCTGCTCTCTGCATTTCTGCTGACAATTGTGCTCGAGGTGAGTGGTCTCTCAAAGTGCTTGTGTCTTGATTTTTCAAACTACGTTTGAAAAGTTTGAGTAGTGTGGCAAGGGAACGTTTCTCTCAGGGAGAGTTCACTGTCCAGGCCAAACATTCCCAACTTCAGTTTTTTTATAGCATTTTTAATCACAAAAATATTCTATTAAATGGTTTCACATGAGCAGCTTTAACAGTAAAACAGATTACAATTTCAAGCCAACACTTTGTAGAGACTAATGTTTGTACTTACCTATGGATATTCCTGTTCACCTTACAGTATGGTCTCATCCAAACGTAGAAGAGAAATGGATGTGTGCTAGGGGAAATTGAACACACACAACACAGCCACCTCTCAATGCTGAATCCTGTAGACTTATCTGCTTTGAGAAATGAAAGGTTTTTGCTACAGGAAAGCAAAATGTTTCCATTTAAAAAATATGTATTGGCTCTGTGTCTGTGGTTCACGTGGCTAAGGTACCAGCCACATACACCTGGGAGCTGGTGGGTTCAAATCCAGCCCGACCTGCCAAACAACAATGAGGGCTGCAACCAAAAATAGCCAGGTGCTGTGGTAGGCACCTGTGGTCCCTGCTACTTGGAAGGCAAAGGCAGGAGAATTGCTTGAGCCCAGGAGTTGGAGGTTGCTATGAACTGTGATGCCATAGCACTCTACCCAGGGCAATGCCTTGAGGCTCTGTCTCAAGAAAAAAATATATGTCTTAAAAAGAAAGGAAATAGAAGGTCTTCTGTCTCTTAAAGAAAAAAAAATAATAATAATAAGGGAAATCACAACCAGAATAGAAAAAAAGATGGAAACTACTAAACAAAGTGTTGAGCCCTGGGTAGTCACTCCTCAATCTATTTACTAAAATCACCCCAAAACTCAGAGTATCTCAATATTATTAGTCTCTTCCTGAGTGCACCTTCATCACTATTTAGAAATAATATTTATCATGTTTATATGATCAAAGCATTATATGCTACTTTTTTGAAAGCCAGGGAAACACATTTAAAAGAAAACTTAAAATGCCCCTAATTCCTTAACCCAATAATGTTAACCCACTGTTAACATTTTGGATATTTCCTGAGGCTTTTCTTTCTGTCCACATATGAATAAAACTGTAGGCTTACTATGTAATTTAGTGACCTAATCTTATTTAAGGTTCGTCTTTGCTTTTCTTAAGTACTTTCTTTTCTTTCTTTTTTTTTCTTTTTTCTTGCGACAGAGTTGCACTATGGTGCCTTTGGTAGAGTGCTGTGGCATCATAGCTCATAGCAACCTCAAACTCTCAGGCTTACGTGATTCTCTTGCCTCAGCCTCCCAAGTAGACTACAGGCTCCTGCCACAACACCTGGCTATAATTTGATTGTACTTGACGTTGTTTGACAGGCCTGGGCTGGGTTTGAACCAGCCAGCTCTGCTGCATGTGGCTGACATCCTAGCTGCTAAGCTACAGGCTCCTAGCCTTATGTTATTTCAATAGTATAAACATAATAAAAATGTGTAATATTTCATCTTTGAAATTCCACAAGTTACTTAGCCGTTTTCTTATGGTTTAATATTTATATTGTTTCTGGTTTTCAAATGCTATAAATAATGTCAATGTATTTTTTCATAAAACATTTTTTTTATTGTTGGGAAGTCATAGAGGGTACACAGAAGCAGGTTACATTAATTGCTTTTGTTAGACAGGAATATTCCCTTGGGAAATTCCCAGAAACAGCATTTGCTGGCTCAAAAACTAAGGATTTTTGGGGGGGAGGGTGGACAGAGTCTCAAGCTCTCACCCTGGGTAGAGTGCTGTGGTGTCACAGCTCACAGCAACCTCAAACTCCTAGGCTTAAGCGATTCTCTTGTCTCAGCCTCCCAAGTAGCTAGGACTACAGGCATCTACCACAATGCCCGGCTATTTTTCTGTTTCAGTTGTCACTGTTGCTTGGCTGGCCTGGGAGGGATGTGAAGCTGCCAGCTCTGGTGTATATGTCTGGTGTTCTACCTGCTGAGGTACAGGCACCGAGCCAAAACTAAGCATATTTTTTAAGGCTCTTTTATATATGTTGCAAAACTGCTTATCAGAAGCATAGCACTTCACCACATAAGGCTCATTTCTCCCTTCACATTCATGAATACATGGTTTTCAAAATTTTTTTTAAACATAATTCTGGGAGAGGAGAAATGCTACTTGGTCATAGCTTGGATTTATATTTTTTTGACTATAGATGATGTTCGTTCTTTCCATATCATTGTTAGTCATTTGCTTTCTTTTTTTTTTTATTAAGTCATATACACATAGATCATGAATACATTTATGCATATGTGGGGTAAAATGTGTTGATATTTTTTTTTCAAAAAGTTATGTGCATTCTCATATTTATTGAACCATTATTCACAGCAGCCAAAATACGGAATCAATTTAATTGTCCACCAATGGATGAATGGGTAAAAAAATAGTGATATACATACATGATGGAAGATTATATACCCACAAGAAATAAAATACTGCCATTTGAAACAACATGGATGAAACTAGAGATCATAATGTTAAGTGAAATAAGCCAAACACAGAAAGACAAATTTCATATGTTCTCACTCATATGTGTGAACTAAATAATAAAAACAATTGATCTCATGAAGACAGGAGTAGGATGATGGTTACCAGACACTGAGCAGGGTAGCAGGATGAGATGGGGGTGAGTGTGAAGAAGTGGGGATGGTTAATAGGTGCAAAACTATACTTAGGTAGTTAGATAGAATGAACAATAATTGTTAGCACAACAAAGTTGTTATAATCAACAGTAAGTTAGTGTATTTAAAATAACTAAAAGAGTAGAAGTGGAATGTTTCTAATACAAAGAAATGTTAAATGCCTGAGTTGATGGATACTCCAGTCACACTGGTTTGATTAATTTTCAGGGTATGCTTGTATCAAAACATTATGTATATCCTATAAGGACATATGATTATTATGTACCTATAATAATTTAAAAGTTTTTAAAAACTAAGACATGAAAAAAATACTTCATAGGGAACTGTGAATGTACTCAAGAATGAGATACTTTTTTCCTTCCTCTCTTCTCAAAACCATATGAATTACCCACTTGAACCTATATTGTGGGCTGAGCTTTAGAAAAACCAACCAACCAACAACAGTGATAATTCACCGATTTAAGTATGATGTGAAATGACTTGTTTTCATTTGTGGTTATTCAGTTAAATGATTTCATTTCCCCCTTATAAAGTGATAGCTAAACCAATTGGCTTTATTTAACTCGGAAAAAAATGAATTCAAAATTTTCCCAACAATGCAACTAGTAAGTGAATAAATTAGGGATGAATGATAACGTTGCTGAATGGTTCATAAAACGGAAAACCTTAACTGGTTTGTTACATTTCTGTGATGTCATTAATTTTTGACACAATACTTTTTTATCATTTTTAATTGTTCTTCTAATACAAATTCATAGCTCTTAGAGCTGGACTATGCCTGAAGAAATCATCGAAACATGCTCCTTGCCCTCCAGCAAGGAATTCAATTGGACAAATTGTTATTGAAAGCCTGCTACCTCAGAATCACTTTTCTCTTCCCTGGGGCAGATTCAGAAAGCAAACATGGCTACGGGTCTTGAGAAATTTATGTTCTTTTCAAATAAAAGATTAGGGAACTGAGTCCCAGAAAATAAGTTATTTGCCCCAGGTCAAACAACAGTGATTTTCCACTATTTAAAAAACATAGTATCTTTAATGTATTCATGATTTCCTCTCAGTTGGCAATTCTTCATGTCACATTATCAATTATGTGACAGAAACAGACTATGTGGTGATAGGAGGGTAATTTTTTCCTTCAGATTTAAAAATATATCCAGTAACAATCACACAGGAGAGAAAAAGAAATTTGAAACACACAAATTAGAAACTAGGATATAATCACAGATGGAGAAGATTAATCATTTAAAAGATACAAAACTCTCCTTGAGATGAATAATTTTCTAAGAAAATATGAATGACAAAAATAGAAAACAGAGTTTCATCCATTAAAAGAAAAGATATAAGAAAAGTTGTCAAAAACTGCATGCACCTTTCCTTCAACCCCTAAAATCCAGACCAGAATAATTCTTTCAAATTTTCAAGCAACAGACTCCCTGTAAATTCTTTTCAAAAAGGCATGGTATCTTTAAGACTCATATATATATTCCCAATAATATTGTTCAAGAAAGATATTTTTGAAAGAAAATAGAAATGTCATTTGCTATAGAAAATAATCTCACAGTACCAAGAAAAGAATAGAGATGATCATAGTTATTTTATCAAGTTAGCTAAACTGATAGAAAAATCTATAAGGATTGCCAAGCAAGCAAACTATGGACCAAGAATGTTTCTTATAAATTATAACATCTAAAATTTGTAACCAAACATTAACAAATCAATTCCACAATACATGAAAGGAAAAATCCTCCCTGACAAGGCAGAGTTTATACTTTGAATGCAAGAATAATTCAGTATTAAGAGCTCTATTTATGCAAATCACCTTACTATTTTACTTAGAGATATAAAGACTCATCTCATCTCAAGACATGTGAATATGTTTTTGATAAAAATAATTATCTTGGGGGTGAGACACAACTATAAGCGGGCTTTACCTAACAAATGCAAACAATGTAACCTAATTCTTTGTACCCTCAGTGAAACTGAAGCAACAATAAAAAAAATTATCTAGGGTGGCACCTGTGGCTCAAAGGAGTAGGGCACTGGCCCCATATACCAGAGGTGGTGGTTTCAAACTCAGCCCCAGTCAAAAACTGAAAAAAAAAAAAATTATCTATGACTCATAAAAAATCCTTTAAAAATTAGGGAAAAAAGATACTTTGTTAACATGATTTAAAAAAAATTATAACTCAATTTTAATGGTAGTGTTTAGATTAATAGTGAAATAAATTAAATTAAGAAAGAGATAAAGATGTCCCTTTTCCCCATAGAATATTCAAAACTATTCCATGTGATCAGGCAAGGTAAAAAAGTGAAAGGTACAATATTCAAAGTAAGAATACTATTATTGGCACATAATCTAATTATTGGACTGGAGAGAGTGAAAGAATCAACTGAAAACTGCACAACATGAATATGTGTTCGTTAAAATACTGGCCACAGGAATCAAATTATAGTAATAGGTTTTGTAAGAAATAATTAATGATATTTTATTAAGTACTCAGCATATAGTATCATAAATAATGTAATACAAAATGATTCAATGCAAATTGGCAACAATTATGCATACTATGTTGGGATTAAATTTAGTAAGTATTGGGAAGAGTATAAGTTTAAAAATCATAACACTGTATTGAAGAATATAACTAACCACTTGAATAGAGGAAATGCTAATTTATAAAAATGAAAAAGGAAAATATTTAAGATAAATATAGCAGACAAAATGTTGATTAATTTTATGCTTATGAAAATTTGTACACAGCAAAAGTATGGGCTAATAAAACAAGCATGTGATTTACAAAATAATAACTGAAAAAGCCAACAAAACTGTGGAAAGATTTTTAACTTTTCTTGTAATTAAATAAATATTAATTAAAATGAGCATTATTTGAGGCCAAAAAGAGAATGATGATTAAAAAGAATATTACAACTAACTGCAGGGTAGTTTGGCAATTTTTCACTTTTACCTACTCCTGGGAATGTACATTGGCACAGCCTTTGGGGAGGCATCTTGTTAATGTATGTCAAAATTGAATATATGCCTCTCCTTTAATGTAAAAATTAGACTTTTGGAATGTATCTTAAGAAATATACTTAGGCACATGCATAGATATATATATGAGGATGTTTAGTACATTATTGTTTTTAAAGGAAAGATAAAGCTTTAGTTTAAGCATCTATCAATAGGTTAATTGCCAAATCAATTATAGTTTGTACATACAATTAAATTTTCTGCTGATATAAAATGTGATGATTCATATATGTAGTTATTGACTTAGAAAGATGCCTATAATGTGGACTAAAAAAACAAAAAGAGCAAACAAAAATATAAGTTACAAAGCCCTTGAAAAGAAACAATTTTCATATAGTTATAACTCATTCATGTATAAGTAAGTTCTGGAAGTAGTCAGAATACTCAGAAAGAGTGTGGGTCTTTCTGCTTTTCAGTGTATTTACTTGTGTTTCCTAAAGTTTTTCCACTTTTTAATATTAAATAAAAATGAAGGTTTAAAAGAAAAGTATTATTTGGGGTTAGAGAAACTCTGAAAGGTGAGCTGATGTGGTATTTTGCTTAATATAGTGAAAAATTTACACCCAAATCCATGGAGACCTAATAATTTTGCTGATTCTAGAGCAGTTAAAATTACATCCTGTACAGTCCACCTTTCATTGATGGGAATGTGCAGTTGAATTTGAAAATAAACTAAAACAAGTGCAAAATTCTTCTCTCTAAAATATTATGCCCTTACAAATACCTGTAAACAATCCACTCAAAGGTAGCCATAGCTGAGAAAAATGTCAACTTAGAAATATACAATGTACATTAGCTCATATTAAAAAAAAATACCAGTTTCTAGGGTGAAAATATAAATCGGTACAACCACTTTGGAAATCAGACAGTGCCTGCTAGAGTTAAATAGACATCTATCCGTGATCCAGCAGTTCCACCCCTGTTCTCATACCTAATAGAAATGTATGCTTAATTCACCAAATGCCCTATGCATGGATGGTCATAGTGGTTTAATTCATAAGAGCCAAGAACTGGAAATAATCCCAATGTAATCAATGGAGAATAGTCAATGGTATGAAATACTACACAGTGTACATAGTATGATCATACTATGAAATACTACACAGCAATGAAAAGACAAACCACTGCCAAATGCAACAGCACAGATGAATCTCAGAGACATCTTTGTGAGTTAAAGAATCCAGTCATGGAAGTATTAGTACTATTTGATTCCATTTACGTCATTTCAAAAAAATGAAAAAGTAATCAACAAAAATAGAAGTCAGAATAATAAGTGCCTTAGTAATGAAGTTATCACCTTTGAAGGGAACCAGTGGCTTTATGGGATGTTAAGAAATGCTCTATAACTTATCTGAGTGGAGGTTATACATGTGTCTACGGAAGGAAAACTTTACTAAGCTACACATGCAGATTTGTGCATTTTACTTATATCGAAGTGGTACTTCAATTAAAAAGTTTTTTAAAAAGTAACTAAAAATAAAAAGTCAATCTTTCCAGGAAGGAAAAAATAGGTCGGCACACTGAGCAGAGGCTGCTTCGGGTTGTTATGTAGTCAGCACATGTTCAAGAGATCGGAAGATTATTATATCATCTGAATACATTTAATTATTACAACTGGCCAGCAGTCATTTATAGAAATTGTTCATAAATATTTAAACACACTGCCTGAGAACATTTCTGAAGAGCTTTTAATACTTCCTAATCGAGGTACATTGGTGTGACTTTCCAAGATCATGCTCTTGACATCTAAGTTATTGAAAAAACTAGTGCAGAGTGACTGATCTTGGTAACAAAGAAATCCATTGCTTTCTCATCCTTTTTTAAAATTTCATATTTCTTTATTTTAGGCCCATCATATTTGTTCTGCTTAAATGGGTTTCTAAATATGGGAATCCTGCCTGACATTTTCTAATTTGCCCACTATTGTAATGTTGCCAAACTCCCCCTGCCCAAGGTCTCTGAGTCAAGCCTCTGTTAGCAAATCTGCCTGATGGTTTACCCATAAGAGGAGGATGGAGGAGAATTTGGCAAGGGCAAGCTATAGAAATGTCATCAGTAGTTCTAAGAATTTTAAGACCCTTTCAAAATAATTTTCACTCTATCATTTCTTTACTGAAATATTTTGCATCTAATTAATAAATTTTCAGGCTCTTCTGGTGCAATAGTGTCCTTTTGTACAAACATTCACTCAAAGTTGAACACTTGATTAGGTGTCTGAACCTTCTAAATGCTCAACTGGGCAAGACTATGCCTTTTCAGGTAAGGTGGTTCTTCTTTCATCTTTCTTACTCCTTCATGGCCGTATTCCCAGGTGGTATTTGTGTAGCCAGGAGTGACACAGGAGAAGTGTCACTAGTGGCACTACAGGAGTGGGGAGTGGAGCATGTCTAGGATTGTGTTGTGTCTTCTGCTTCCTTGGGTGTCTCTGTGAGGAGCTGTCCTTTTACCTGTAGTTTGCACAATGTACGCCCTATTGCCATCTCCACCTAAAGCTGGAAGGTTGATCTCTGCCAGCTGGGTCACAGGTCCGTGGTGATCTCAGCCTCTTCTTTGTCCTGATTGGACTCATGAATACCTCTGACTATCTGCATATTTTCTATCCAGTTCTTGGCCTAGGTGTTACATCCTGCTGGTCCCCTTTCCTCTTACCTTGGTAGACCCCAAGGCAGAGTGTCTTGCCTTCACTCTGCCTCTGGGGACCTTAGAAATATCCAAATTTAAATCCCAAGCCATAAGACAGAGGTCCTCAACTATAGAGTGCATCAGAAACACCCGGAGGACTTGAAGCACAAGTTGTGGGCCCCACCCTCAGAGTTGCTGACTGGAATGAAGGTAAGAGTTTGCATTTTTAACATGTTTCCATATGAAGATGATACTGGTGCTGCTACTAGAGTCACCTTTCATTAACCACTGGCCATAGTAGAATAAAAGCAAGCTCAGGAAAGCAAAAATGTTTGTACTTAAATGTTTACCTTGAAATAGCTTGATACGGTTGATGAGAGCCTATGAAATCCCCTGTGCTTGAGGCTCTCCTTATCTGACACTAGTCCTTCCTTGGCTGTCTCCTATTTCCGATCTTTCATGCAACTTCTTTACATCATTTCATCTCTTCACAATCAGAATAAATAGATTTGGCTTTCACAACTCCTGTATGCAATATTCCCTCACCATCGGCAACAAGCCAAATAACACAGCTGTCATAGGAAGGCAAAGTCTTCTTCACGCTTCATGAAAGACCTGGTTGTGCAAACGCTCAAGATATTTAGAAAATTTCCTCTTTCTAAAGGAAGTCTGGCTTCGAAGACAATTGTCTTTCTGAGGGATCATTTCTTGGTCCAATTAAATATTAAGCTTTTTCAGAAGCTTAACATTTTTTTTCTCATTGCATTCCTGATGGTACAGCCTCACCTCTCTGCTTTCTTCCTCCCTTTATCCACAGCAGATAATTGGATGTCTCCAGCTAACTAGAGAGAAGATTATGGCCAAGGAATGACAAAATACCAAGTTCATTAATTTTTTACTAAGTTGTCTTTTTTATGGATAATGTCCATTAAAGACTCTTTATTTGAGAAACTGGTGACCAAGGGGCTCAAATTACATAGGATGTTGCATATTATGAAGTAGAAAGCAAATCTACCCCTAGTGCTAAAATAGTATTTAAATTACTTAATGAACACTGTGCAACCCAAACTCCCTATATACTGTAATCATTTTCAAATATTCACTTTCCTGCCAATAGCTATATTTTGCCAGGTTGTGGAGACAAAGCAAGTTGGCAAGATGACAAGGAACCTGCAGTTGGCAGTACAGAAAAAAATCTTTCTGCTGCCAATTTCATGGGCAGGTTCCTGAGATTTGATAAGATATGAGAAGAAAAAAATTGTTGCCATGATTCTGAACTTTATAGAGCCACTTCCTGTTATTTTAATGTTAATGGCCCCGAATCTATGCTGGTCAGATTTTCCAGGTAGATATGCTAACTTCATGGGCCCACCACCATACCATAACTTTCCACGTATGGAGAAGAAATGTAATAATCAGGTGGAACATCTATAGACAACAAATCACAATCCATAGAACAAAGCATCATCGATTCTTAATAAAGTACATTATTTCCTGTTTATGGAGCGAACTAGAAACTGATGTATACAATGCATTAACATTGAACTCTAATCTCTTGAACTATCTTTAAAGACAATCAATTTTTAAACCTTGCCAGATGTGATGGTTGGGGTACTTGCCATGGACATGGCAATCCTCTTCCCCTAACCTCTAACTCCTTCACATACTGCAATTTAGAATTTATATTGGATCATGTATCAATATATCTCTGAGATACACAGCAAGGCCTTCATAAAGATAGAAAGCAAATTAAGGTACAGACCTGGAGATGTTTCCTAAGGTTGTGTACCCCAACTCAGGAAAAACAAACTATCCTGGTTTCTACATGTGGAGGTTTAGTTCCACAAACTTGCAGAGACCCATTAGTGAACAACCAGTCACAATACATTAACTTGTCATCTGCAGCTGAGTAAAGTCTCTAAAACAAGACTCTCACGAAGCTTTTGTTATGCCTATAATTACCCATGCTAGTTGAGTCTAATTTTAATACCTACACATAATATGCCAGGAAAGGAATTATATGTACAAACCAGCTTTTAATTAAGAGGGGATAAAAACCTACACGTCCTTGGCTGCTTGGTGTTCTTCCAGTTTCCTTAATGCAGAAAATGGCATGTTAGCTTTTAAATGGCTCCTGATTAATAAGTACTTGTTTCAGGGCCACAGAGACTAAAATAAGATAAACACATATTAACAGAGTGGGAACAATAATGTAAGGAAGTAAGTGTCACTAGTTTAAAATGCATATTGTAAGTGATTCCAAAGGCATTGAAAATGCAGTTATTAAACCAGTGCAGAGGACCATGGGCCAGTTCTGTTGAAGTAATTAAATATTCTCATCAAGTTTATGGTTACTTGGATCATTTCAGGCAACTGGAAAATAGAGAAGAAATGTTAATCGAGGTCTAATGGCTGGCAGACAGCTTGACTTCTTGACTTCACTGGACATAACAGTGGACTCTGAAGGCTCCCTTACTAGGGAAATTGCATGGCCTATTGAATTTGGGGGTTAAAGTGAAAAGAGAATTTGAACAGATGGCACCATAGTCAACATTTTCTTTAAAGGGCCATATAATTGTAGTATTAACAATTACGACAACAATAACAATAGTGAAGCTTTACTGAGTACTGAGTACATCTAGGCATATTCTAGACAGTTGATAGATTTTGACTCACTTTAACTTGACCATGACCTCATGGAGTAAGAAGCATCCTGTCATGATGCTGATCATCATAACACCCTTTTCTGATCCTCCAAATCAGAGGTGCTCTTGAGTCCTTCAACAAACCATGAAAATGGCCAGTATGTCTTTCTTCTTGCCATGTCCTAGAGTGTGTATCTTGATTTCTGTTTGCCTGTCACTGGCCTTCTCACTGCTACTGAGATCAGAGACTGCTTCTAACTAATCAGTATATATTCATGGTGCCTAGATCACTAATTCATCCTTCGTATATTTGTAGAATAGATTTCAATAAATTAAGAAATACTATATAGCTACTTTTTTCTCTCAAAGACTATTTCAGTGTATGTTTTAAATACATACAGCTTATTGATTAAAAACTCAGAAATTCTGGTTATGAATCAATATGTGAAATTTGATCCCAATTTATAAAAATGTGACAGGTAAATATACATACATTAGACTATATGAAAATGTTCAAGGTGATTATTTTTGTACAGGAAGATGAGTGATTTCTACTGGCTTTCTATTTTCTAAAGCAAAGATATAAGACTATAGTGAATGGTAGCTATACAGTTTTTATTGATTTGAATACAATAGCAGCTTAGTCCAATTATACCACAGTTTTTATTGATTTGAATATAATAATAGTTTAGTCCAGTTACTTTTTCTGGATACCAAATGGCATAAAGAATAAATTGGGAGAAAAACTCTAACATCCATAACTGTTTTATAGAAATTTCTAAGTAAGAATTATATCTGTCCTTTGGAGAACTCAGTCTTACTGATAAAAACTTTGGCAAGGTAGTATTTCCCATTTTTGTCTTCTACACAGATTTAATCTACTATTTGTTCCCAAGACCAAGGTGTGAAACATTAGGACACTTTAGAAATCCAAATCTGGCTACAGATTCCAGGCCAAGGGCAAGCCAGAAAGAGAAGCCTGTCTTGGGACACTTGTTTTCAGCATGCTTCCCTGAAGCATACTCTGAAAATCTGACAATGTGAATTGGGGTTACTCTAAATAACAGTGCTTTGAACACCTTGGAGTATTTAGGGTCCTTTAAAATAACATTTGGCAGGTTTCTTGTTGATCAAAGGCTTTCTTCCTCTTCAAAGCTTTGTGGTTGCTAAAAAAAAAAAAATTTAAACAACTGAATCTAAAGTCTATATAGAACTATTTGAGTGTCAGCTAATGCCAACATAGCAAACGCTGCAGTAAGTTTTAAATTTATGGAAGTGAAAAGAAAGTTTTCTATTTCATTGCTGTGGCTAAATAAAATTCTTGCCCTCTTTACTTTTGATTATAGCTGTAGGAATAATTCTATGCTTAGTTATTTTACAGAAGGTTTCATCTGGCCACGTAACAATAGATAAGGTGACAGGTACAGGAAAAATCTAATCTGAACAGGAGGACCATTTTGCCATAAAACACTTTTCCATTTGATGAAACTGTCCAGATAAAAATTGCTTGGATTATATCATTATTCACAGGCACTTGGAAAATCTGACTTTATCAGATTTGGAAGCTTTGTTATTCCCAATATGTTGGTTATGCTTGATTTAATGTCTATATTATTCATCAAGATTCTTGAAATTTTATTTATTTATTCCATTTGGTTACAAATTGTCAAAACTCTCCTTTTCAATGGGGCTGGGGAAGAGAAAGTTTCATCAATATCTTATCTTCTCAATATAAATACACTTAAATGGTAGTATCCAGAGCTTCTTAAAACAGTTTTCCAATGTTAAAATAATGAAGAAAAATATGCATACTGTTTTTAAGATTCATTTTTACTTACATTTTACAAAAATGCATTCTTGCTATAGAAAAATTACAACATAACAGAAGCAAAAATGAATATAAAAACAATTCATATTTCCACTATTTTTAAGTAACTAGTATTAAAATTTAACATATACCTTTTATATTTTTCTTATTGTATACATATAGGGATGGATGAATTTATTCAAAAATGTGATCATAATTTTATGGTTTTATAATCTGTTTTCTATTTTTTTGTAACATAGCAAAAATTTATATTATGAATGCAATTCCTCATTTACATCTTTAAAAGCTACTTAATATTCCATTATTTGATAGTATCACAACTAAATAATCTTCTATTCTAGAAGATTGAAAATATTTTTAAATCTTTTAAAATTATAAATGTTACCATAATGGATTTCCTTTTCACTAAATTTATAATCATTTCCTCAGGTTATATTCTTCTAAATCTAATTCTTGCTCAAAAGGTGTGCACATTTTAAAGCTTTTGTGACTTCTTGCCAGATTGCCATCTAAACAAATGGTACCAATTTTCTCTCAACATTATTTATGACAGTCTCATTTCTTGAAACCTTTTGGAACACTTAGTATTATCACTGTTATCTTTCAAACTTCATGATAGAAAAATAACATCTGAGCATTTTAAATTTATTTAATTATTGGTGAACTGAAATTTGGTCCTATAATTATAATTCAGTTGTATTTATTTTTTGTGAACTTCCTTTTTATTGGTCTTTTAAAAAGTCTGATAACGTTCTACACGCCGACTTTAAAAATCTCATTTTTGTATTTAGAATAACTATACGTCTTTGCTGTCTTACATACAGTTAGTTAATTTTCATTTGTGTTAAATTTCATTAATGATTTTAAATACCACCCTTTAAAGCTCATAAAGACCAAGCTAACAACAACATAGAATCAGTAGGCTTGATAGGTCCAAAGTCTAACTGAATCTTTTTTTCCCAACCTGGACAAGATCTAACTTCATCCTGTGATATTTATAGTCCAGCCCTTTCCTTTGAAATTTCAAAAAAAAAAAAATAACAACAATAAATAATGTCTGACTCTTTCTCTAGGAGTCTGTTTTCTGCAAGATAAGTTTTCCCCAACCTGGTTTTTCCAAATATTTTCTCAAAGATACCTTAAAGTTTTAATAAAGCTAGCCAATATGTGGACTCTCCTATGATTTCAAATGCAGCCTCCTACTGTAGGACTGAGATGGATTCTGACAAGTCATTGACTGGCAGGTATCCCACTAAAGGCAATAGTTTAGAGTCCTGCCAATTTTCTGTCAAGTACAGAAGTTCCTAAACACAGACATAAATAAAGTTTGATTTACATATGACGACTTCTAACAGACTTGGGATTCTGGATGAATTCAATGTCTTTGACCATCCGAGAGGGACACTGTCTGTGTGATCCAGCCGCCCCTACATGCTTCAGTGTTTCCATAATATGGAGCAGTCTTCTCTCCTAGGATGGTACATTGCATGCACAAACCCGGGTTAGCTAATGCCTTTAAGGTGTAGTGTGCACAAAAATATGTTCTTGGCATCTCTGTGATAGCCATCAGCAAAAAGAGAATTAAAGCCACATGGTGTGCATGTTCTGAGCATTCTGTGGTAATTGCCCTTGTTTATTACTTCATTATGGATACGGAGAAAACTTTTTAAGAATCCATTTAAATCTATGGAGTTGCACTGTTGAAATGCACACATGCATATAGAGAAAATATTTTGCATATAATTTGTGGAGGTGCAGATATCTATCTCAAGTGCATGTTTGGGTCCCTAAAAGGATTAGAATGTTCTTCTCTAAAATAATATGATTTGTAATATTTAGCTGAGGGTCTAAGAGACAGCAAGAAAGAACTACCTTCACCTGGAGGCCCCAGATCAGAGTTCTGTGAATGTTGAGACTGTAGTATGAATGAATTCACTTGTGACTTTGACAGCAGAATGTCCTCCTGTATAAAAAAAAATCTTTTGAAGACCAGAAAGGACAGCTGGTACAATTATGTTCTTCTAGGATAGTTGAAGACTATCACCAACCATTTTGTGAATGCACTCACGTATAATAAACAGCCTACCTAGGCTAAGATTGTTTATCATTTCCATCACCTAGAGGGAAGCAGGGAAGCCAGTCTTCCTCCTGATGAAATTGATAAGTGCATGCTCACAGAAAGCACATTATTTTTCATGAAGTATTGACCTGATCAGTGACAAAACAGATGTGTCCTTTTTCTGAGTCACATGCAAGCCCTTTCCTCTCTCTCTAGCTCTTATCATTCAGCTGTAATATAAACCCTGATGACAGCCAAAATAAAAAAATTTTACCTCAAAATCATATTATATTTGCTGACCATTTCATTTTGTTATGGGAAAGCTGATAAGACTTCGGATGAAGACATACTCATAATAATTTTTTAAAAAATCATAATAGCCAGGCTGTAAAGTAAGATAGTTTCTTAAAAAGTCTGGAACCTTCCAATAGAAACTGATTAGAAAAAAAAGCTATTTATATATTATACATAAGTATATACACATTGTATATATAAATATATATATGTGGTAGCAATCCTTTGGCTTTCCTTGGCCTTCAGAAGCATCTCTGTTTTTATAGTCACATGAAATTTTTTTTGTGCATTTGTCACTGTCTAAATTTCCCCTTTTTTTTTTAAATAATTTTATTGAATCATAATTATGTACATTGGTGCAGTCACAGGGCACGATTCATATACATTCAGAAATATTTTGATCATACTGTTATAGATATCCTTCATGGCATTTCCTTGATCACTATATAAAGACATTAATACTTTACCTTTAATAAGTTTCGCCAGTACCCTGCTAAGATGCACCATAGGTGTGTTCCCACTAATTGCCCTCCCTCTACCCATCCTCCCCCCA
>CAUYON010074158.1:0-12432 GCA_963573935.1 Arctocebus calabarensis | reverse complement strand
GTACCTTAATAGGGATGGCATTAAATAGGTAGATTGCTTTGGGAAGTATAGACATTTTAACAATATTGATTCTTCCCAGCCATGAGCATGGTATGTTCTTCCATTTATTAAGATCCTCTGCAGTTTCCTTTCTCAGGATTTCATAATTTTCTTTATAGAGGTCCTTCACCTCCTTTGTTAGGTATATACCTAGGTATTTCATTTTCTTTGAAGCTATGGTGAAAGGAGTTGTATCCTTAATTAGCCTCTCATCGTGGCTGTTATTGCCATATACAAAGGCTACTGACTTGTGGATATTGATTTTATATCTTGAGACATTAGTGTATTTTCTGATGACTTCCAGGAGTCTTGTGGTCGAGTCTTTGGGGTTCTCTAAGTATAAGATCATACCGTCAGCAAAGAGGGAGAGTTTGACCTCCTCTGCTCCCATTGGGATACCCTTTATTTCCTTGTCTTGCCTAAATGTGTTGGCTAGCACTTCTAGCACTATGTTGAATAGTAATGGTGACAGAGGACAACCTTGTCTGGTTCCAGTTCTAAGAGGAAAAGTTTTCAGTTTTACTCCATTCAGTAAAATATTAGCCATGAGTTTGTCATAGATAGCTTTGATCAGTTTCAGAAATGTGCCACATATGCCTATACTCTTCAGTGTTCTAATTAGAAAAGGATGCTAGATTTTATCAAATGCTTTTTCTGCATCTATTGAGAGGATCATTGAAAATGTATTTTTTAAGAAAATAAAACTATAGTAAAATTATTGTCACAAAATGAAAATCTTTTCTTATGCAATCAATTATGTACCATGGAAGTCTGGTTTGTTTTTTTTTTGAGACAGAGCCTCAAGCTGTCACCCTGGATAGAGTGCGGTGGCATCACAGCTCACAGTAACCTCCAACTCCTGGGCTTAAGCAAGTCTCTTGCCTCTGCCTCTCAAGTAGCTGGGACTACAGGTGCCCGCCACAATGCCTGGCCATTTTTTGGTTGCAGCCATCATTGTTGTTTGGCGGGCCCGGGCTGGATTCAAACCCACCAGCTCAGGTGTACTTGATGTACTCGAGCCCATGCAAGTCTGTTTTGAAAATTATATATCAAATCATTTATTTAAAAGGAGAAAAGTAATATTTAACTTTACTAAGAAAAATTTTGACACTGAAAAATCTGTCCTTCACTTTTGAGTATGAAATTTATAGCTCAACACCAGCAGATGTCACTGTGATAACACATTTTTTTTTTCTCTAAACAGTTGTGTAGATGAATGCATATTGTCTATGGACAAAGATGTATAAGGAATAATAAGCTTAATGTTTATAGCTGGATAATTATATCAAAATATAAGAAAGCATGTACAGTAATGGTTAGGAGTACTTAGGAGAATTTTTTTTTTTACTAATTTTCTTTATATCTTAAACATACAGATTCTTTCATTATGTAATTGATTGTAGGATATTTATTAACAATAAAAGTACAGTAAAAAAAATTCTGGTAATTTTTTGAACTTTATGTTGAACATATTACACAAACCACAACCTTGGAGCTTATATAATCAAAGCTATTATTGAAAAGCTGAACATCAATAATGTTTTTATATGGATTTTGAAAAACTGTTTGGTCCCTTCCTCCAAATTAAGTTAGAGTTACAATTTTTAAATTAATATTTAAAGATAATAAAGTATAGTAATTGGTGGAAAACTGTAATAAAAATTAAACAACTAATTTTCAGAATATTTTTTACCTCCAAGCATGGAAGTGAAAGTACACTTTATTTTATTTACTTAGAGATAGAGTCTCAAGCTATTGCCCTCGGTAGGGTACCATGACATCACAGCTCACAGCAACTTCAAACCCTTGGGCCCACACAATTCTCTTGCCTCAACCTCTCAAGTAGCCGAGACTACAGGTGCCCGCCACAACACACGGCTTTTTTTGTTGTTGTTGCAGTTGTCATTGTTTTAGCTGGCTGGGGCAGGGTTTGAACCCTCTAGCCTTGGTGCATGTGGCTGGTGTCCCTACCCACTGAGCTATGGGTCCTGCCCGAAAGTAGACTTTAATAAATGGATCCCGGCTCGGCGCCTGTGGCTCAAGTGGCTATGGGACCAGCCACGTACACCTGAACTGGCGGGTTCGAATCCAGCCCAGGCCCACCAAACAACAATAATGGCTACAACCAAAAAAAAAAAAAAAAGGCCAGGCGTTGTGTTGGGTGCCTGTAGTCCCAGCTATTTGGGAGGCGGAGGCAGGAGACTGGCTTGAGCCCAGGAATTGGAGGTTGCTGTGAGCTGTGATGTAACAACACTCTATCCAGGGTGACAACTTGAGGCTCTGTCTCAAAAAAAAAAAAAAACATAAAAATTCCTACAAGAAAGGGCAATGTTGGTGTTAGAAGAGTGGAAGAGTGGTTATTTCCACAAACTTTGAGCTTTCGATAATGAATAATTCAGTACAGTGCCCTCAGAAGTGAGCAAACAGCATCAGACAGGGCAAATCAAGCCAGACTGTCCAATTCCTCCCACTCTCACTACTTGGTTGGTTCAATCCAGGCCCACCACACATGCGATGAGAAACAGATCATCAGGCTATACAAGCAACATCCTCAAAGACTGGAAACAGGCACACTGGCACCTGGGCATGTTTCAGAAACTGCTGCTCTGTGAGACTCTTCCAGATGCCTTACAAGATGTGTTTAACTTTTTTCCTTAAGAGAAAACAGAAGGTGCTAATAAGACTTAAATCCTCCAACATGTACAATATAACCAAAATTTCTTTTACGACTTCAAAGTGTGTGGCTTTATACTCACTTGGGGGAAAATGATTTGGGTTAGGAAAACAGAAAGGATAAGTGAGTCCAGAGCTTTCACTACTTATTTATCTCCATATAGAAGGTCAAACTCGGCTCGGCGCCTGTGGCTCAACAGGCTAAAGCGCCAGCCACGTACACCTGAGCTGGCGGGTTCGAATCCAGTCTAGGCCCGCCAAAACAACAATGACAGCTGCAACCAAAAATGGTTGGGCCTTGTGGCAAGCGCCTGTAGTCCCAGCTACTTGGGAGGCGGAGGCAGGAGACTCGCTTGAGCCCAGGAATTGGAGGTTGCTGTGAGCTGTGATGCCACAACACTCTACCCAGGGTGACAGCTTGAGGCTCTGTCTCAAAAAAAAAAAAGGTCAAACTCACCTCCAAAAAATACTTTGAATAAATATATTCCTTTTGCCTGTTCATTTTTTTTTTTTTTTTAATGCAGTAATATTCACTGTTTGGTATACTATTCTAAAAAATCATGTGATCACTTCCATAATCAAGAAATTTATTTTTTGGCTTGGCTCCCTGTGGTTATGTCACCAGCCACATACATGACGTCTGGCAGGTTCAAACCCAGACCGGGCCAGCAAAACGACAACTGCAAAGAAAAAAAAGAAAAGAGGCTCGGCACCTGTGGCTCAACAGGCTAAGGCACCAGCCACGTACACCTGAGCTGGTGGGTTTGAATCCAGCCCGGACCCACCAAACAACAATGACAGCTGCAACCAAAAAATGGCTGGGCATTGTGGCAGGCGCCGGTAGTCCCAGCTACTTGGGAGGCGGAGGCAGGAGAATCGCTTGAGCCCAGGAATTGGAGATTGCTGTGAGCTGTGATGCCATAGCACTCTATCCAG
The DNA here is from genome assembly GCA_963573935.1 of Arctocebus calabarensis. Taxonomy (NCBI): domain Eukaryota; kingdom Metazoa; phylum Chordata; class Mammalia; order Primates; family Lorisidae; genus Arctocebus; species Arctocebus calabarensis. The sequence goes on along the minus strand of CAUYON010074158.1, from coordinate 8,784 downwards.
GGTGACAGCTTGAGGCTCTGCCTCAAAAAAAAAAAAAAAAGAAGAAGAAGAGAGAGGAGGGAAGTCCATAAAGGTAAGTCAAGTGCTGGAGAGAGATCTGGATAGATACATACTACAGGTATCCTTTGAACAAAGCCAGTAGGTTTAGTGGGAATGCAGGTAAGAGAACCTAATGGTGGACAGGACCCTTTCAGTGATACTGGGGGCTCAAGTTCAGGGCATGGATCTGGGGCATGAGCATGGGCACCATCCAGAATGAAGATGTCTCCTATCAGCTTTGTAAGAGAGGCACACTGGCCTGAGCAGGAGGCAGAGAAGCCCCACTGCAGGATCTACTTCTACTTTTCCTCCACTGGGGCCCTAGGCTCTTTCTCTGAGGGCTCTGTGCAGAGTCAGACACAAGGGGCTGCTGCCTGTTAGATGGTGACTTTTGTCCCAAGTGTGCCAGTTAGTTGCGCCTAAGCCTACCATGAAGGAGACAGCTGAGCCACATAGGACTAGACAGTCTCCAGTGCTGGAGGATGACCTGGATGCCTGACTGTCTACATCTCTAGGAGGTGAGATGGCGGCTGGGCAAAATGGGCATGAAGAGTGGGTGGGCAGCGCTTACCTGTTTGTGGAGTCCTCGCTGGACAAGGTGGTCCTGTCGGATGTCTACGCACACCCCCAGCAGAAGGTGGCAGTGTACAGGGCTCTGCAGAGTGCATTGGCAGGTGCGTTGGGGGAAGCATGTGGACAGGAAGAGGTGACCTGGGGCCTTTTGTGGGGCAGGGCAGGGACGGACGTTCCAGGTCCTTGGTAAGCCTGGGCTTAGATACCATTAGGAAAAAGATGTGGTGGGGATAGGGGATGGAGAGTTCTGGGGAGGGAGGCAGAAGACCCCAGCTGTGTAGGCTCCTTCTCTGCTTATGGTTTGTGTGACCTTGAGTGTAGACATGTGTCCCGGTGTCTGTGTATGATCTACCTACTTGTGCACTAACATTGCCCACCTCAGACCAGCCGGCCCCCTCCTTTCTACTGATTGGCCATCTTTCTCTCCTCTTTTCCTCTCTCACTGCAGCACTCCTTGCCCAAGACTCCTCCCCATACCTACCCTTCCCGTCCCCCTTTCCCATCTCAGTGGAGAGACCAAGGAGGCTGAAGCGGGTTGGGGGATCTGTTCCTGGCCCCAGGGCAGCGGCAGCCCATCTCCTTCCTGGGCAGCGGGATCTGCACTTGGTAGAGGCTGAAGACTTGAGATCTCTTGCCCCTCCTCTGCCCGGCGGGCTGCCTGCCTACGCAGGGCACAGGTCCTTTCCTATGCTGCAAAGTCCCTGCCTTTTGCTTACCCTAATATGAGGTGTCAGAAATGGGGCTAGGTGGCAGTCACTCTGTCTTGGAGTGCACCTGTGATAGGTCCTGGACTTCCTTCTGGGTTATTGCTGTTTGCATCCCGATTTTGTTTCCCAGCTGGGTACTCTAGGGTAATCGTGCACACCAGATCAGGGGAGGGTACGGAGACTCGCTTCTCCTACGGCCGTTTGGAGAAAGGTCTTTTTTGGGGATCGCTGGACCTGACTCCCCGCCTCCGCAGAATGCGGCGGGAGCCCCGAGTTGCTGCAGATACTGAAGATACACCGCAGCGATCCGCAGCTGATAGTGCAGTTGCGATTTTGCGGGAGCCAGTCCTGCGGACGCTTTCTCCGCGCCTACCGCGAGGGGGCACTGCGCGCCGCGCTGCAGAGGGGTTTGGCGGCCGCCCTGGCCCGTCACACTGTGCCGCTGCAACTGGAGCTGCGGGCCGGCGCTGAGCGGCTCGACGCGGTGCTGACCGATGAAGAGCGCTGTTTGAATAGCATCTTAGCTCAGAAGGTGCGGCCCGCCTGGGGTCGGGATGGGGTAGGGCGGGAATTCGTGCCGAAGGCCCCACTTACCGCGCACTCCTTCCCCTAGCCCGACCGGCTCCGGGACGAGGAGCTCGTTGAGCTGGAGGATGCGCTTCGGAATCTGACATGCGGCTCAGGCGGCCAAGGTGGCAACATGGAGGTAGCTCAGGGTTCTTCGCAGTCCCCGGTCCTCTCTCTCTCGGACAAGGCGCCGCCACCGTCTGGCCAGACTTTTCTGTTCCAGGGTCAACCCATAGGTGAGGGTTAGGATTAGGCACACAGGGAATTTGGAACCGGGAGGAGCAAGGGCTGGGCGGGAATGGGAGGGTGCTGGCTCCGGGGTGTCACGCGTTCACCTGCTTCCCCACTGACTCCGCAGTGAACCGGCCGCTGAGCCTGCAAGACCAGCAGACATTTGCACGGTCTGTGGGCCTCAAATGGCGCAAAGTGGGGCGCTCACTGCAGCGGGGCTGTCGCGCCTTGCGGGACCCGGCGCTCGACTCGCTGGCCTATGAGTACGAGCGTGAAGGGCTGTACGAGCAGGCTTTCCAGCTGCTGCGGCGTTTCGTGCAAGCAGAGGGCCGCCGCGCCACGCTGCAGCGCCTGGTGGAGGCGCTGGAAGAGAACGAGCTCACCAGTCTGGCAGAGGACTTGCTGGGCCTGGCTAGTCCCGATGAAGGCTTGGTCTAGGCCAGGTGCTCAGCCAGGGGTTTGGAGCACCTGGATGACACTAGGGTCCCTTCTGCTGCTATCCAGGGCCCCCCGTCTATGCACAGGACTCTGAGACCACACTTATAATCTCACTTGCCTCTCTGCTGGACCTGCTGGGGCAGAGTTGACTGCTTTCCCCAGGAATCAAGCTGTCTGGGGTGCACCAAGGGGGATTCTGCTCCCATATACTTTGCTGGAGATAGCGTTTGGGTGACTTGCTGCAGAGGTCAGGCTCACCCTCTCCCACTCAGGGGAAGAACTTGAAGCTGGTGTTTACTTCTTTACTCATTAAACGCCTGGTCCCTGGGTATCCTTGTTCATCACCAGGCTGTGGTGAACAAGATAAATGATTACATCCTGCCCCCATTTCACACACAGTGTGGGACCAACATTATTAAGCAATGGAAATAAAGTGTAACCCTTTTTTGATGTGAGGTATACCAGGAGTTGTGGAAACAAGAAGGAGGGGCCTAACCCAGAGTAGGGGTTGGGCTTCTAGGAGAGGTGTGTGTGTGTGTGTGGTGGGGATGCTGAGAGAAAAGCTGTGTGGGCACAGCCAGCCTCAGGTGAAGCCTTGAGACAGGTGAGAAGGAGGGATGTTAGAACACAAAGTTTAGAGTGGCTGGATCTGGGGATTTGTTACAAGGTCAGTTGCTAAAGCAGATAGAGTGAGGGCTGGTAAGCCATTTTACAGAATGTGGATTTTATTTATTTTTAGAGACACGGTCTCACTTTTTTACCCAGGCTGGAGCGCAGTAGTGCAATCATAGCTCATGCAGTCTCCAACTACTGGGTCAAGTGATCCTCCTCTCTCAGTCCCTCAAAGTGCTGAGATTATAGGTGGGAGCCAATGTGCTTAGCTAGTGTGTGTGGATTTTATAACCAGGTCAGTGAGAAGCCTCTGAAGGGTTTCAGGAGTTAAGACTGGGAGGCTGGTGAGGAGAGAGGAAGGGAGGGAGGAGAAGAGAGAGAGGAGAGACGGTAGAACAGGTTGTGGGGCAGTGGCAACAGAAATGGAGGAAAGTGGCTGAACACCAAGAGCTGTTGGGAGGAAGAGTGACAGACCTAGTGACACTGATGGAGTATAGGACTGCCTGCTGGGATGGGGGTCCTGGGGAAAGCTAAATGCTTGCTCTATTTGGGACAAGTTGGAGAGAGGGTGAGGGCAGCTGATCTGTAGTTCTGAGTTGAGAAGGGGCAAAGCAACAGACCATAAATTAACAGGTGGGGTGGTCCCTGGGAGAGGTCCTGAAGGACACCAACCAGAAAAGGGACAGTCTATAGAGAAAGGAGGAAAACCAGGAAATTGAGAAGCCAGGGGAAATGGCTTCCCTGCTGTAATGGTGGCTGCAGATCAGTTCAGACTGAGGAGTGTGCACTGGATTCTCCTAAAAGGAGGTCCCAGGTAGGGACTCATCCTGGAGCATGATGGGAATAGCACAAAGCTGTACCCCAGGAGGCAGTGGAGAAAGCCAGAGTAGAGGACTCCTGACTAGTCTGTGGCCATAAGGATTGGCATGTTAAGGGAAAATGTTGGTGGGAAGATGCCCTCAAAAGGGGAAAAGAATGAGTAGGATGGGAGTTGTCTGCAGCAGCCTGTTCTCATAGACCGTGGTGGTGGGGGGGCTGTCTATTCCAGGCTTTATGACATGGGCTGGGACCCAGAGACCCTGAGTCTTCAGAAAAAAGAGACGATGACTCGGTGCTTGTAGCACAGTAGTTATGGCGCCAGCCACATACACTGAGGCTGGCAGGTTCAAACCTGTCCTAGGCCAGCTAAAACAATGACAACTGCAACAAAAAATAGTTGGCATTGTAGCAGGTGCCTGTAGTCCCAGCTACCAGGGAGGCTGAGGCAAGAGAATCATTAAGCCCAAGAACTGGAGGTTGCTGTAAGCTCTGATGCCATAGTACTCTACTGAGGGTGACATAGTAAGACTCTGTCTCAAAAAAAAAAAAAGGGGGGGGTGGCGCCTGTGGCTCATCAAGTAGGTCTCTGGCCCCATATACCGAAGGTGGCGGTTTCAAATCTGGCTTCGGCGAACTGCAAAATAGAAAAATAGCCAGGCATTGTGGAGGGCGCCTGTAGTCCCAGCTACTCGGGAGGCTGAGGCAAAAGAATCGCCTAAGCCCAGGAGTTGGAGGTTGCTGTCAGCTGCGTGACGCCACAGCACTCTATGGAGGGCGATAAAGTGAGACTCGGTCTCTACAAAAAGAAAAAAAAAAACAAGAAAGAAGAAAAAAGAGATGGCAGCTGAGCTAGGCAAGGACTCAGATCTCAATGTCAGAGCACCCACCTGGATCCCAGATCAAACCCTTACCAAAGGCTTCCTCCATGACTCTGTCCCCCCCAAGCTGTGCCTATCCCTGCCAGCCTACTCTGGCCTGTAGTGGCACAGGCATGGTCATTTCTTCTACCTGAGGGAACCTCTGCTGGGGACTGGGTGGCTCAGAACTGCACCTGGGATCAAGTCTGTCTGTCCTTGGGCAGACAGGCAGAAGTGCTTCCTGGTGAAATGAAAACAGGGTGAGATGAATGAAAGGGGGTAAGGAAGGACAGAGAAAAGAACCCTGAATTCCAAAAGACAGGGGTGGGGAGAGACAGGGGAGTGGGAGGGACAGTCCTTCCTGCCTGAGATCCTGGCATGTTATTAGCATTTATCTTGCTGAGGAGCAGTGTCCCCATCTGTAGGGTGTGAAGACTGTATGAGCAGCTTTGTGTGGGAGCTAGGAGGCACGGCAGAGCAAGGAGTAAGGAGGCAGCCATGTGTCCCAGGGCAGTTTATGGGCCCTGTCTGGTGGAACTAGGACAGCTGAGGGGAGGTGCTCCAAAGGACCAGCGAGGATAGTGGCTAAGTTGCTGCCTAAGACGCTTGGCCCCAGGAATTTGGGGCTGGCCGCTTGGGGGCAGAGGGCTTCCCGGCAGTCCAGCTGCCCCGCCCCACTCCGGAGAGGCCAGGGTCGGGGTGGAGGGGGATAACTAGAGGAGTTCCCATTTCTTTCAAGCCCTGGAAGGGCAGATTTAGGGAGTCTGAGCCATCATCGAGACCAGGCCTTCCCAGCGAGAGTTGTCCGTTAGGAGGATGCCTCTCAGGGATTAGACTCACTCGGAGAGGGCGCTCCCTGCGCAGGGGCGGAGCTGAGTTCCAGATGTCCTGGTGCGCACAGCTGGAGGGTCACGTGGCACAGCCGGGTCCCCCTTCCTGCCAACGCAGCATTTGGCCCAGGCCCCGTCCATGGCCGCCCTTGGGACCCTGTGCTGAGCCCCGGAGGCCCCAAGCATCCGGGGCTGCGCCGCTCCCGAGGGTCAAGCGTGAGTTGGGATCCCGGGAACCGACATTGGGTAGGGGGGGGGGGTCAGGGAAAGGCAGAAGAGATTCAGCCTCAGTGCAGGGAAGGCCGGAGGGGGTGGGGCTGAGGTTCCGCAGGTCCCCGCCTGGTCTTGGGGTACCATCCTGGGCTGGAGTTGAGGATAGGGGGAGTTGGTTACAAAGGGGAACTTTTTGTCCCTTCAGGCTGCTAGTCTCAGCGGGTGCACCAGGGCCCAGAGCTGGAGTACGAAGGGAGGGGAATAAACTGCTGGTAGCTGGGGACCCCTGGGGCGTGGCTGCCCGCCCCTCCTCTCAGGGAGGGCGGGGCTGGGATCCGCAGCAGCTGCTGACTTGGGAGTCCTTGACTGCGACCCTTCTTTGAAGGGAAAAGTGGGCACGCGGACATGAGGCGGCGGCTTCGCTTACGGAGGGACGCGTCGCTCACGCTGCTGCTCAGCACCGCCCTTGGCCTCCTGCTCTACGCACAGCGCGATGGCGCGGCCCCAAGGATGAGCTCGCCGCGCGCACGAGGGAGGGCGGCAACAAGACCCACCCTGGGGCCCCGCACATTCCACACAGCCCCTCCGACCTACGAAGAGGACACGCCGGCCCCGCCCACACCCACGGACTCCTTTGACTTTGGCAGCTACTTGCGTGCTAAGGACCAGCGGCGCTTTCCGCTGCTCATTAACCAACCACACAAGTGTCGTGGCGACGGCGCACCGGGCGCCCAGCCTGACTTGCTCATCGCTGTCAAATCAGTGGCAGCTGACTTCGAGCGGCGCCAAGCCGTACGCCAGACATGGGGCGCTGAGGGTCGCGTGCAAGGGTCGCTTATACGCCGTGTGTTCTTGCTAGGCGTGCCGAAGGGCGCGGGCACGGACCAGGCAGTCACCATGGGAGCGGGCATACGAACGCACTGGCACGACCTACTGCGTGCTGAGAGCCGAGCATATGCGGACATCCTGCTCTGGGCCTTCGACGACACTTTTTTCAACCTCACCCTCAAGGAAATCCACTTTCTGGCCTGGGCCTCAGCCTTCTGCCCCGATGTGCGCTTCGTTTTTAAGGGCGATGCTGATGTGTTCGTGCATGTAGGGAACCTACTCGAGTTCCTGGCAATGAGGGATCCGGGTCAGGACTTGCTTGCTGGTGATGTGATTGTGCAGGCACGGCCCATCCGTGCACGGGCCAGCAAGTACTACATTCCTGAAGCTGTGTATGGCCTGCCAGCTTATCCGGCCTATGCTGGTGGCGGTGGCTTTGTGCTTTCAGGGGCCACGCTGCGCCGCCTGGCCCGTGCCTGTGCACAGGTTGAACTCTTCCCCATCGACGATGTCTTTCTGGGCATGTGCCTGCAGCGCCTGCGGCTCACTCCGGAGCCTCACCCTGCTTTCCGCACTTTTGGCATCTCCCAGCCTTCAGCCGCACCCCATCTGCGTACCTTTGACCCTTGCTTTTACCGCGAGCTGGTTGTTGTGCATGGACTCTCTGCTGCTGATATCTGGCTTATGTGGCGTCTGCTGCACGGGCCACAAGGACCAGCCTGTGCACATTCACAGCCGGTTGCTGCAGGCCCCTTCCAGTGGGACTCGTAGCCCATTGGATCCATCACAGCCCAAGCTCCTCTTAAGACTAAGGATGGAGCTGGGCACAGTGGCTCTCCCTTGTAATCCTAGCACTCTGGGAGGCCGGAGGTGGGTGGATTGCCTGAGCTCACGGGTTCCAGACCAGTCTGAGCAAGAGCAAGACTCCCTTTCTGAAAATAGCTGGTGAACTCAGAGGCTGAGGCAAGAGAATCAATCGCTTAAGCCCAAGAGTTTGAAGTTGCTGTGAGCTATGACTCTACAGCACTCTACTGAGAGTGACAAAGTGAGACTCTGTCTCAAAAAAAAAAAGAAAAAAAAAAGAGAAAGACTGAGGATGGAGTGGGAGAGACTTTGCAGGGAGTTCCCAGGTGGTTTACTGCAGTGTACGTGGTTCTTCCCCAGATCTCCTGGTCTCTGCTTCCACAAGATCCCAGGGAGTGGAGATTGAACTTGCCTCCTGTGGGCCGAGCCTGCTGGAATCCAATCTGGAACCAGTATAATGGTGATCCTTTGAAATAGCCAGGAGTGAGATGGTAGAGGACCTCTCTTGAACAACAGGCTCCAGGATGGTGGACATGTTTAGTTCTCCTAGTAGCAAATGTGTGTGTTTTGGTGGGTGCCAGGTGCTCATGGAATCCTACCACACTCCCTAGTTTAGAACCCCTAAAATGACCAGACACATGCAGGACTCCACAAAGCCAGGCCTCACAGGGAGGAGGGGGGAATGGCTCTAGCCTTGATTGACCTAGTTTACTTTCTGCCACAGCTCAATCTGAAAGTAGACGGATTGCTTCCCACCTGCTCCTCTAAAATTAGATTCCCAGTCCTGCCCAGGTCTTTAGATCTTCCCCCTTTGAAGTCTGCTTTCCTGAAGCCAACCTCTTCTAGGCTCAGGAGGATAGAACCATGTACAGGGACACCCTCACAACTATGCATCTCTTACTGGAGGCCGTACCATCCCCTTCAGAGGACCCAAGGAACACCTTCCCTAAGACCCCTCCACTACTAATTCCCCTTTATTCTTCTACAACTTCCTTCCTACAAAAACCAACACACTTATTTTTAGTACAAACATCTCAGCAATAGCGTGTGGGGACCATTGCTGAGAGCACAGGTGCTTTATTGGAGAGGGGATGTGGGGAATAAGGAAGGTTCCCCCATTGCAGGAGGATGGAAACATTCCTGGCTGCCCCCAACAACAGGATGTGTGGGGGTCTCTGGTCAGGTCAGTTCACATGGGAAGACATAAGTCAGTCAGAAAGTCACACAAGCCTGGCTATAGGCCAAAGAGCCCAAGGCAGGTCCCCT
>CAUYON010074157.1:0-11432 GCA_963573935.1 Arctocebus calabarensis | reverse complement strand
CAGAGCCTCAAGCTGTCACCCTGGATAGAGTGTCGTGGCATCACAGCTCACAGCAACCTCCAATTCCTGGGCTCAAGCGAGTCTCCTGCCTCTGCCTCCCAAGTAGCTGGGACTACAGGCGCCCGCCACAATGCCCGGCCATTTTTTGGTTGCAGCCGTCATGGTTGGTTGTTTGGCGGGCCCAGGCTGGATTCGAACCCGCCAGCTCAGGTATATGTGGCTTGCGCCTTAGCCCTTTGAGCCACAGGCACTAAAACCAGCATGTATATTTTTTAGATAATTCCACATTCTCCTGGTGTGGTAGCCCATGCCTATAATCCTAGCCCTTTGGGAAAGGTGGGTGGATTGCTTGAGCTCAGGAGTTTGAGACCAGCCTGAGCAACAGTGAGACCTCATCTCCACTAAAAATAGAAAAACTAGCCAGGCATTGTGGCGAGCACCTGTTGTCCCAGCTAACTTGGAAGACTGAGGCAAGAGAATTGTTTGAGCCCAAGAGTTGGAGGTTGCTGTGAGCTGTGATGCCATAGGACTCTACTGAGAGTGACAAAGTGAGACTCTGTCTCAAATAAATAAAAAAAAATAAAAATAAAGATATTTCCACATCCCCCTGTATCACCATACTGTCATACTATTTTACATTCACACCAGCAATGAACCATTTTTCCACAGCCTCACTAAGGACATAAGGTTACACTTCTATCTCCATGTACTTTTTCTCAAACAAAATAGAAATTTAATTTCTGTGTTATAAAAGTTCAGATGTAGATGGTCTAGGAAAGGCATGATGATGGTTCCACAGAGTTTTCTGGGATCCAGCCTGTTTCCATTTTGGCTGCCATGCCCAAGAGCGCATTATGGAACATAATGGCTGCATTAGCTCCAGCCATCACATTTGCCTGCATTCTAGGCATCAGCAAGGAGGAAGGGCTGGAAGGACAGTAAAAAACATGTCTTCTATATAGTTTTAATTTGCATTTATTTTATTAGAGAGAGTTTGGGCATGTTTGGGGGGCTGTTTGCATTTATGTATTGTGATTTCTTACCTGTTATTTTTCTTTTCTTTCTTTCTTTCTTTTTTTTTTTTAGAGACAGAGTCTCACCTTGTCACCTCGGTAGAGTGCCGTGATGCCACAGCTCACAGCAACCTCCAACTCTTGGGCTTAGGCGATTCTCTTGCCTCAGCCTCCCAAGTAGCTGGGACTAGAGGCGCCCGCCACAACGCCCAGCTATTTTTCTGTTTTGCAGTTCGGCTGAGGCCGGGTTTGAACCCGCCACCTTTGGTATATGAGACTAGCACCCTACTTGATGAGCCACAGGCACTGCCCCCAGCCTGTTATTTTTATATATGATAACTAATTTTAATTTTCTTCTTTATTTTGGAAACTCTTATATATTAGATACATTAATCATTAGTCTGTGATGTAAATTGTACTTTCTTCACTTCATCAATTATCATTTTACATGCTAATGATGTTTGTGGATGTGCAAAAGTCTTATTTTACATGTTCACACACATGTATGAAGGGATACGTTCTTTTCCTATTGCTTCTGGGCTCTAAGTGATCATGAGGAAAATTAGGATCAGGATCTTTGCTTCCCAGACCATAAAAGGATGTGGGTACTTCCTCTTCTAATGTTTGCAGGGTGTTTGTTTGTATCTCTGATCCATTTGGAATTATCCTACTGCACCAGATAAAGTACAGACCAGATTTTATCTTTGTTTGTATAACCATCAGGATTTAAAACTGTAGAGAGGGGTGGCTATTTTGACCATGGTAGTAGCATTTGAGCAGAGACTCAGGTAGTTCAGACAACATGTGCAAAGGCCAGAAGGGAAGCCCATGGCTGGAGCAGAATGAATGAGGAGGATTGTGGAGAGAGTTGAGGGTGTAGAGGTGAGGCCTATGTCTTTACTCTGAGGCCACTGGGGCACAGGGAAGAGACTGGCTCTGTTGCACAAAATGTCCTCTCAGTCAGGACTGGACACAGTGGCTCATGCTTGTAATTCTAGCATTCTGGGAGACTGAGGTGGGTGGATTGCTTGAGCTCAGGTGTTGGAGACCAGCCTGAGCAAGAGCAAGACCCCCATCTCTAAAAATAGCTGGGCACTGTGGCCAGCGCTTGTAGTCCCAGCTGCGCAGAAGCCTGCAACAAGAAGATTGCTTGAGCCCAAGAGTTTAAGGTTGCTGTGAGCTATGATGCCGGGACACTCTACCAAGGATGACAAAAAGTGGAACTTTGGGCTTGGCACCTGTGGCTCAACAGGCTAAGGCGCCAGCCATGTACACCTGAGCTGGCGGGTTCGAATCCAGCCCGGACCCACCAAACAACAATGATGGCTGCAACCAAAAAATGGCCGGGCATTGTGGTGGGTGCTTGTGGTCCCAGCTACTTGGGAGGTGGAGGCAAGAGACTCGCTTGAGCCCTGGAGTTGGAGGTTGCTGTGAGCTGTGGATGCCACAGCACTCTATCCAGGGTGACAGCTTGAGGCTCTGTCTCAAAAAAAAAAAAAAAAAAAAAGTGGAACTTTGTCTCGAAAAAAGAAAAAAGAAAAAGTCCCCTCTGTCTCACTTATGCCATGTCCATTTGTCAGATGTGGAGACCAAAGCTTAGAGAAGCCAGGCAGAGTGGGGTACAGATAGGAATTAAGGATCGCTCCTCCATTTCCTGAGCAAGAATCTGAGGCTGGCAGCCTCCTTGCCCAGAATGTGGACAACTTCGTTTGTGCATGACCACTCACTGCAGGACAGCCTTTTCCTACCTGAACTAACTTGAAACCTTTATTTATTTATTTTTAGAGATAGCATCTCACTCTCTGCCCCTTAGACTAGAGTGCAGTGGTGGGATCATAGTTCATGGTAGTCTGGAACTCCTGGATTCAAGCCATTCTCCTGCCTCTGCCTCTCAAAGCGCTAGGATTACAGGTATGAGCCATCAAGCCATCGGGACCAGCCCATAGCCTATTCTTTCTTTCTTTTTTCTTTTTTCTTGAGACAGAGTCTCACTTTGTTGCCCTCAGTAGAATGCCCTAGTGTCATAGCTCACAGCAACCTCAAACTCTTGGGCTCAAGCGATTCTCTTCCCTCAGCCTCCCAAGTAGCTGAGACTACAGTTACCTGCTACAACGACCAGCTATTTTTTTAGAATTGGGGTCTCACTCTTGCTCAGGTCTCCAACCTGTGACCTCAGGCAATCCACCTTCCTCAGCCTCCCAGAGTGCTAGGATTACAGGTATGAGCCACCACACCCAGCCTCCCATAGCCTATTCTTGACTGCAGGGCACAAGTTGGCTCTTTCAGCAGCGGCTCCTTTGACCCCCACTCCCAGGATATTTAACGGAACCTCCAGCCTTGTTCCAAGCTCCTCTCCACCCGCCAGCCCCAACCTCCGTGGGTGCGCTCTTCCCCACACCTCCTGATGGGTAGCCCAGGGTTGGCCTCGCCCACTTGATAAGAATAGCCTTGCCCCACCAAACTTGTCAAGAGTTCAAGTCCATTCCTCACTATCTGTTGCCTCATGGCCTGGGATGCCTGGCAGACTTTGTGCCTCACAGTCCCCTTCTGGCCAGCTGATGTAGGACCTCGCCGAAAACCTTCCCCTGCGTGTCTTTGCTGTGTGATCCCAGGAGTGTCACTTCACCTCTCTGAACCTGTTTTCTCCTCCATAAAATGAGTGCGGTTGAGCCCCCTTCTCAAAACCCACTCCTTCACTTCCAAGTTGTGTGACCCTGGGCGAGTGCCTTAACCGCTTCCAGTGAGAAGATACATTTTGAGGATGTAGGTTGAGTGCTCTGCATACCAGCAGCACTCAATAAATGTTTAGGTTTGTTTCTTCAGTTTGTCCAAGTGAGGAAAAGCAGAAAACAGTCAGGAGTTGGAGAGGACTGGCTGAAGAAGAAGCCAGCGTGTTGAGGAGGGGAGGGAACCAGCCCTGAACCTCAGTTTTCTCATCTGTAAAATGGGCTTTCAAGGTTCTGACAACTTGTGGGTCTGGACAAGGAGACAGCACATAGGGGATTTATTTTTCCTTCTTCTAGTATCAGTAACTACTCAGTCACCCCCATCAGACCCCAGGCTCCATGACCTGTGGGTGAGTATGGTTGCTAAGAACCCTGGGCTCAGTTTCTGCAACTGACATGGAATGATAGTGCTGAGCTTGGATGGTTGAACTGCTCCAAATATGGGGTGGGTTTCGCCAGGTGTGAGGTGGCAGGGATTCCTTTTTTTTTTTTCTTTGCAGTTTTTGGCTGGGGCTGGGTTTGAACCCACCACCTCCAGTGTATGGGGCCAGAGCCCTACTCCTTTGAGCCATAGGTGTCGCTATTCCTTTTTAAATTCTGGCCTGATGCGATGGCTTACATTCATAATCCCAGCACTTTGAGAGGCTAAGGCAAGAGGATGAATTGAGGCCAGGAGTTTGAGATAAGCTTGGGTGGCAGAGAGAGACCTCATCTCTACAAAGGAAATAGAAAAATTAGCTGGGTGTGGTGGTGCACCCCTGTAGTCCCAGCTACTTGAGAGCTGGAGGATCACTTGAACCCATGAGTTTGAGGCTGCAGCAAGCTATGAAAATGCAACTACACTCCAGCCTGGGCATAGAACAAGATCCTGTATCAAAAAAAATAAAAATAAATTTAAAAACGAAAATTAAAAACTATGGCTCAGCGCCTGTGGCTCAAGCGGCTAAGGTGTCAGCCACGTACACCTGAGCTGGCAGGTTCGAATCCAGCCTGGGCCCGCCAAAACAACAATGACGGCTGCAACCCAAAAATTGCCGGGCATTGTGGCGGGCACCTATAGTCCCAGCTACTTGGGAGGCAGAGCCAGGAGACTCACTTGAGCCCAGGAATTGGAGGTTGCTGTGAGCTGCGATGCCATGGCACTCTATCCAGGGTGACAGCTTGAGGCTCTGTCTCAAAAAAAATTAAATTAAATTAAAAACTAAAAAAATACCTGTTGAAAGAACGAATCAGGCAGTGCCCGTGGCTCAGTGAGTAGCGTGCCGGCCCCATATAACCAAGGGTGGCAGGTTTGAACCCAGCCCTGGCCAAACTGCAACAAAAAATAGCCGGGCATTGTGGTGGGCGCCTGTAGTTCCAGCTACTTGGGAGGCTGAGGCAAGAGAGTCACCTAAGCCCAAGAGCTGGAGGTTGCTTTGACCTGTGACACTATGGCACTCCACCAAGGGGAACAAAGTGAGATTGTCTCAAAAAAAAAAATGAATGAAAAATGAATGAAACGAATGAAAAAGAACGAATGAATCTAGTTGACATGACATTCAATTCAGTTACTGTTCATATTCAGTAGTAGCTTGGGGTCCATCTTAGCTTGGGACCCCCAGAAGCTAATCCCAAGACAAGGTGACCCCACAAAGCCCTGGTGGAGGGTAGGGACATGAGACCGGGCGAGAAAGGGCTCTATAGGGGCACCTACAAGGGAGGGGGGCAGCAGAGGGAGAGCCAGGATAGAGCTCATGCCTAGAGTGGTCCCACCCCAGGGATGATGTATAATAGTGGGTTCCTTAGAGCTGCTGTGGTTGTCACTGACCTGGAACATCTGGCCAACTGCATAGGTTGGCAAAAAGCTCCTGTGGCCAGAGCAATTGTGTCAGGAGGCAGACAGATGTGAGGGGCCCAGAGGGGCTTTGGCCAGTGGCTGCTCCTCACATTGCTTCTCAGAGAATCCTCAAGTGGCCTTCATGCCCAAGGTGTGCCTTCCTGCCACCCCCAGTCAAGATAGGACATGCTGAGGCTTCCCCCGGGGGTCTCTGTGAGCCAGGTTGGCTCTCAGCAAAGCCCCGAACACATCCTCATACCTGTGTCCTGTACACAGGCAGTAGCTACCAGAAGTCACCATAGAAGAGGCCCTGCTGCCCTGAGGCCATGAGCTCCTGTGAGCTGTGTCCTGGAAAGGTAAGCTTTCTCCTACCACCCCCCGCACCCCCACCCCCCGTCATGATCCTCAGTTCACCTTCTGGCTAGTGCAACTTGACCCCACAACCCCAAAGGTGTCCCGAGTCTGCCCACCTCTCCCATCCCATAGCAACCCCCAGCCACCTCCCTCAGACTCCACCTCTGCCTCCCATCCTCCACCTCCCCACAGAGGGCTTTCTCAAATCTTCCCCTGATGTCCAACACACTTGGACTTAAACCCAAGACCCTATCCTATCTTGCCCTTCCAGATGTCTTTAACTCTCAAGGGAACTCAGGCCTCTCTCGGCTTCCCTTTGGTCACAAAGACTCTTGTCTCATCCCTACCATTGACCTTCACACATGTAGTTTTCTCTGCCAGAGAAATCTCCTTCTCTTTCATCAAATTCTTCCAACCATTAGTTCCAGCCATCCCCCCAAAAGTCTTCCCCAATTTGCTGATAGGAGTTGAGCTCCTGATAGAAACTCTCGTAGAGTTTGCTCCATAAAGATAGCCCCAGATCTCTCTACCTGTCCCTGGTAGCACCCCCATGCTTGGCACGGGGCTGACACACAGTAGGACTCAATGAATGCTGGATAAAACTGCACAGGTTTATACACAGGGAGGTCATGCCTTCCAGGTCTTTGCTCTTGCCTTTGCTTCCCCCAGCAAGCATTTATTGAGTATTGACTGTGTCCACTGTGTGATGCACAGGACTGCAGACTGGAAAAGGAAACACCCCCCAGAATCTCAGCTCTGAAGTCTACAAATGTCATTCTGCCTGCAACATGTGTGCCCAAGGACATACTCCTAGCCCTATTCTGGGCTCCTAAGCCAGTCACTGGGTGTGGCACCCTTGGTACCTCTCACTCCCAACCCCACAACCACTCAGGCCCTGGTCCTGCTGGTTTTCCTCCTCCATTTTCAGCCCAGTTCTGCTCACTGTCCCCATGGCTTCCCTGGTTCCCACTCAGATCTCAACCTGCCTCCTCCCTGGACAACCCAGGCCTGCCTTACCCAGAGGGTCAGGCCTGGCTGACCTCTCCTGCTCACACATACTCCTGACTCCCAGTATCCTTAAGGCAGAATCTTCAGGCCTCCCTCATGACCCAAGACTTGCATGAGAGCTCTGTCCCAGCCCTGCTGCCTTGATGCCCTCTGACCTAGGGTTAGGCCTCGCTGGAGGCCCAGGAAAAGACCAAAGAGGAAGCTGCTCATCTCCTAGCCTGATGGCCACTGGGTTGCAGAGGGAGATGGTTGAGAGATCAGAGGCAGCCCAGAGGCCCCCATTTCTGTCTCCCCAGGGCCTCCTATTTGCAACCTCACAGAGTTGGTTGTCGCAGAGTCGCATGGTGGAGCTTCAGATGGTAGCCCGTAGCTGCTACAGACTCTACCTCAACTGCTTCTTGGCCTGAGACCCCTATTTCTTCTGGGTTCTATGTCTTGCCCATCATTTTCCCCTGGCCAAGCACCCCAGCCAGCTTGCCAGGTACATGTATCCCCCTCCCCTAACCCTGGCCAGCCCACTGTGGCAGAGGACACAGGTATCTTTCACTCCCATCTCACAGGTGAGAGAATCAAGGCCTAGCAGCATGAATTCAGGGTCCTCACCTATTATAACCACTCTGCGATAAGCCCATGAGAGTTGAGTAGTCACAAATGAGAAGGTGAATCCTGTTTGTCTCAGGAGCAGGCGTGAGCAGGCTCAAAGGCTAAGCATGGTTTTGCAGGGGAAAAGACACCCCAGGCGGAGGGCACTGCGTGGGCAAAGGTGTGGCAGTAGCAAAGGCCAGAGGGGATTTTGACTCAGCTTTGCTGCTTGCTGTGGAGGGTTTGTGTCAGGAGCGGTGGGAGGGAGGCATCAGATGCCTGGAATCACAACTTGCTGCACTCCAAGTTGCCTTGTGCTAAGTGCTATGTATATGTGACTCACATATTGCCACTAGAAGTCTCTGTTCATCCCATTTTGCACATGAGCAAACTGAGATTGGGGATACACGAGCCCTTGACCACAGTTCTGCAGCTGGTGAGGACAGGATGGAGACAGAACACTGCCCCTTAGCCTGCTTCCTTTCTTTACAGGGAGGGGATTTAATTCAGAACAACCAGCAAGGTAGTGTATTTCGCTGACCTGCAGCCAATAGGCGGACTTGAGTTATTCCCTCCCCGAGAAACTCTGCTACCTCCATACAAGTCCCACCAAGGACTTAAGTTGGGTTTTTAAAAGATGAGGCAATGGCTCAGTGCCTGTGGCTCAAACGTCTGGGGCACCAGCCACATACACATGAGCTGGCAGGTTCTAATCCAGCCCGGGCCTGCCAAACAACAATGATGGCTGCAACCAAAAAAACAAATGGCCGGGCATTGTGGGGGGCGCCTGTGGTCCCAGCTGCTTGGGAGGCGGAGGCAGGAGACTCGCTTGAGCCCAGGAATTGGAGGTTGCTGTGAGCTCTGATGCCACAGCACTCGATCCAGGGTGATAGCTTGAGGCTCTGTCTAAAAAAAAAGATGAGGCAAGAGGATCACTAGACCCCAGGAGTTTGAGGCTGCAGTGAGCTATGATCACTTGACTGCACTCCAGCCTGGGTGACAGAGTAAGACCCCGACTCTAAAGGAAAAAAAAAAAAGCTTCATGGAGAATTTGAATGCTGCTGGCCTAGGACCAGGAAAACCAACCAAGAGGGCCCAGGGCTCAGCTTTGTGCTTGGGGGCAACCACAGCAGGTACCATCTCTGGCCATGAGATGAGATGTCCCCTCCAGTCCTGCAGCCCAACCACTGATAGCTCAGAGGTCCAGAGGTCCCCACCTGGTCACTTCAAATGATACTTTATTTCCCTCCTTTCTCTTCACATTGGGGATCGCTGTTTGGAAAAGTTTCTGTCCATTTCACACTATTTGGTTAAATGCACAAGGTTCATTTGCCTTTCTATTTTTTATAAAGAAATTGAAGAAAATACAGACAAATACAGAGGGGTATTTGTGGCAGATGTGTCTTCTGCAATCCCTCACCCCTATGTACAGCCACTGCCCACACCTGACACCTCCTGGACCTAGCTCAATGTCTTCGACTGGGTGGATTTTGCTTTATTCTTGCCTTGCTCTGATCCTATTGTCTCTTCTATATTGCACTTGGCCTTTTTGTTTATAGTATAGCAATGATTGGGCTGCGACTATTATTTAATTAATGTTCATTGATCCAACAAATATTTGCAAAAGACCTACTGTGTGCCCAGCATTGCTAGTGAGTAAAAAAATGAACGAGTGAATCAATTAATAAATGTTGGAGAGTAATGAGAATTATGAAGGCAAATAAGAGGAAACAATGGAAAGTGATGAAAGTGGTATAGGGGTTGGGTGTGATAATGAGGGGAGGCTTCCTAGAGGAGGTGTCATTTGAGCAGAATTTTAGAGGGACCTCCTCAAAGCCCAGCCAGAGACACCAGGTTGGAGCCTTTGATTTTCTTTTTTTTCTGAGCCATCATCATAACTCACACAACCTCAAACTCTTGGACTTGAGCAATCCTCTTGCCTCCGCCTCCCAAGTAGCTGGAACTACAGGTCTGTGCCACAACACCTGGCTAATTTTTCTATTTTTGTTTTTTATTTTTGAGACAGTCTCACATGGTTGCCCCCAGTAGAGTGCTTTGGCGTCATAGCTCACAGCAACCTCAAGCTGTTGGGCTCACATGATTCTCTTGCCTCAATCTCCCAAGTAGCTGGGACTACAGGTGCTCACCACAACACCCAGCTATTTTTAGATATGGGTGCTCACTCTGGCTCAGGCTTGTCTCAAACCTGTGAGCTCAAGCAATCCACCTGCCTCAGCCTCCCAGAGTGCTAGGATTACAGTGGTGAGCCACTGCACCCGGCCTATTTTTAAGTAGAGATGGAGTCTCACTCTTGCTCAGACTGGTTTCAAACTCCTGAACTCAAGCAATCTACTTAACTCGGTCTCTCAGAGTACTAGGATTGCAGACATTCGGTGCAGCCACTCTAATTTTTTTTAATCAAAATAAAATTCACATAAAATTCTACTTGGGAGGCTGAGGCAAAAGAATCGCTTAAGCCCAAGAGTTGGAGGTTGCTGTGAGCTGTGACGCCATGGCACTCTACCGAGGGTGACATAATGAGACTCCGTCTCAAAAAAAAGGCTCAATGCCTAGAGAATGCCTATAGCTTAAGCAGTTAAGGTGCCAGCCACATACACCAGAGCAGATGGGTCCGAATCCAGCCCGGGCCTGCCAAACAACAATAACAATTACAACCAAAAATTAGCTGGGCATTGTGGTGGTGCCTGTAGTCCCAGCTACTTGGGAGGCTGAGGCAAGAGAATTGCTTAAGTTCAGGAATTGGAGGTTGCTATGAGCTGTGATGCCATAGCACTCTATCCAGGATGACAGCTTGAGACACTGTCTCAAAAAAAAAAAATTCGGCTCGGCGCCTGTGGCTCAACGGGCTAAGGCATTAGCCACATACACCTGAGCTGGCGAGTTCGAATCCAGCCTGTGCCCACCAAACAACAATGACGGCTGCATCCGAAGAATGTCCAGGCATTGTGGCGGGCGCCTGTAGTCCCAGCTACTTGGGAGGTGGAGGCAAGAGACTCGCTTGAGCCCAGGAATTGGAGGTTGCTGTGAGCTGTGATGTCACAGCACTCTATCCAGGGTGACGGCTTGAGGCTCTGTCTCAAAAAAAAAAAAATTCACATAAAATTAACCACTTTTAGTACAGTTGACACTTGAACAACACGGGTTTGAAATGGGCAGGTCCACTGACTGATGACTTTTCTTCTGTCTCTGCCACCCCTGAGACAGCAAGACCTCCTCCTCAGCCTACTCAGCATGAGGATGACAAAGATGAAGATGCTTATGATGATCCACTTCCACTCAGTGAATAGCAAATATATTTCTCTTTCTTATGATTTCTTTTTTTTTTTTTTTTTGTAGAGACAGAGTCTCACTCTATCACACTCGGTGGAGTGCTGTGGAGTCACAGCTCACAGCAACCTCCAGCTCTTGGGCTCAAGCGATTCTCTTGCCTCAGCTTCCCAAGTAGCTGGGACTACAGGTGCCCACCACAGCACCCAGCTAATTTTTGATGCAGTTCGGCCGGGGCTGGGTTTGAACCCGCAGCCCTCGGTATATGGGGTCGGCGCCCTACTCACTGAGCCACAGGCGCCGCCCCTTATGATTTCTTAATAACATTTTTTTGGCCAGATATGGTGGCTCACACATGTAATCCTGGTAATCTGGGAGGCCGAGGTGGGTGGATCCTTTGAGTTCAGGAGTTCAAGAACAGCCTGAGCAAATATGAGACCCTGTCAAT
Organism: Arctocebus calabarensis; assembly: GCA_963573935.1. NCBI lineage: Eukaryota > Metazoa > Chordata > Mammalia > Primates > Lorisidae > Arctocebus > Arctocebus calabarensis. The sequence continues at coordinate 197 of CAUYON010074157.1, read as the reverse complement.
ACTAAAAAAAAAAAAAAGAAAGAAAAATTAGCTAGGTGCTGTAACAGTCCCAGCTATGTGGTAGGCTTAGATAGGAGGATCTCTTTGAGCCCAGGAGTTTGAAGTTGCTATGAGCAATGATGCCATAGCACTCTATCCTGGGACAACAGAGTGAGACTTAGTCTCAAAAAAAAAATTGGGGGGGGGTGTGGCACCCA
>CAUYON010074154.1:0-18520 GCA_963573935.1 Arctocebus calabarensis | reverse complement strand
TACCTTTATTCTTCTGTGTGTACACATTTGTTGCTGCACCATTTATGAAGAGCCTTTCCCCAATGTATGTTCTTGGTGCCTTTGGAGGCTGAGGCAAGAGAATCGCTTAAGCCCAAGAGCTGGAGGTTGCTGTGAGCTGTGTTTCGCCATGGCACTCTACCCAGGGCGATAAAGTGAGACTCTGTCTCAAAAAATAATAATAAAATAAAATAAAAATAGATTTCATTTTTCTATAGAAACGTCTTCTGAATTTGTTAATTCAGACAGAAATATGGGATTAAAAGAAAGTTGGGTACAGCTGGGGCAGACAGGGAGACCCCACAGCCCATTGTGAGGCTAAAGGAGAATGGCATGGCTTTTTCAGAAAGCCCATTTTGAGATAGTCTATTTTAGAAGGTGATTGCAATTTCCACCCCAGGAGATGCCAACAAATCAAGTCCCTCTGGGGCAGTGCTTCTCAAACTTGGGGCATGTCAGATTATCTGGGAAACCTGTTAACTATACATTTTCAGGCTCCCACAAGCCTATGGACTCAAAGAGTGATGGGATACAGGCTAGCCCTTTGGTTTTATAAAAATGTTCCCCAGATGATTCTGATTCTTTGCTCTAGGGTTTATGCAAGAGTGACTATTCTAACACAGGTAAATGCTAGGAGTATTTTTGTGATTTATAAATTCACATTGAGCATCATGATCTGTCATTGGCGAAGAACTAAATTAAAGTACAATTATTTTTGACTGGTTCTATCATTCTTTCTGAAAAGAGAGCAAAGTTATTCATTAAATTCAATCAGCTGTTAGAAAACTATAGCGATCATCTTGACTGGTGCTTGGAATTCAGTCTAAACACAGAAGAAGCCTGGTAAAGACTAGCCCCTTTTTTATGTTAGCAAAATGAAGTTATCCAATCCAAAACTACCTATATTCATTCTTGAAATGGTTAGTGAAATTTTTTCTTTGCATTTCTAAAACAAAACAATCAGGAGGCATCTTTTAGGATTCTGTCCTACCTCCAAACGCCCTTCCCCAGGCTACCTACTGTTCCCTGCTTTCACAATCTCCTGGAAGGAACCACTTCCTACCCAGTCAACTGTATGGGGGAAACTAACAAGAACAGCGGTCCCACAAACATCCAACTAATCATTTTATCTCTCCTATTAATTTGGCTAAAGGCTGCGCGATGCTAATCAAGCTGGCTGCTTAAACTAGAGACTTGCAAATTTGGCCACAAAATACTGGGAAGCAGAGCGAGCTGTTCTACAGAAAAAAGACACATAACAAGGATCTGAGACATAAACACCAAAAAACCTTGACTTGGACACTCTTAATAATGGCCTGGACTCTCATGATTTTCCAAGCTTTTGTCAGGTCCAACGACCCAGAGTTCCATGAGTCATATCAGTATCTATAAAACAGATAGGGTGGGCTCGGCGCCTGTGGCTCAACGGGCTAAGGCGCCAGCCATGTACACCTGAGCTGGTGGGCTCGAATCCAGCCCGGACCCGCTAAACAACAATGACGGCTGCAACCAAAAAAAAAATAGGGCTGGGCGTTGTGGCGGGGACCTGTGGTCCCAGCTACTTGGGAGGCGGAGGCAGGAGACTCGCTTGAGCCCAGGAATTGGGGGTTGCTGTGAGCTGTGATGCCATAGCAATCTTTCCAGGGTGACGGGTTAAGGCTCTGTCTCAAAAAAAAAAAAAAAAAAAAAAATCAACTCAAAAAAATAAGTACAATCATCATCACCATCAACTGCATGCAAACATCCCAAATTGGAATATACACCAGCCGAGCGTGGTGGCTCATGCCTATAATCCCAGTACTGTGGGAGGCTGAGGCAGGAGGACTGCTTGAGCTCAAGAGTTCGAGACTTGCCTAAGTGAGAATGAGACCCCAACTCAAAAAAGAATTGAAAAACACTGGGGCGGTGCCTGTGGCTCAAAGGAGTAGGGTGCTGGCCCCATATGCCGGAGGTGGCAGGTTCAAACCCAGCTCTGGCCAAAAAAGAAAACAAAGAAAAAGCCAGCCGGGTGCAGTGGCAAGCACCTGTAATCCCAGTTGCTTTGGAAGCTGAGGCAACAGGATGCCCAAAGCCTGAGTCTGAGGTTGAAGTAGCTATGATGCCATTGCACTCTGTTCAGGGCATGGGATGGGACCCTGTCTAAAAAAAAAAAAAGCAAGGAAATAAAAAGAAAAAATTAACAACAAAGTGAAATATACACCAGTCCCAAGAAGAGAAATAATCTAAAGAATCCAACAAATCGACTCAGCGCCTGTGGCTCAAGCAGCTAAGGCGCCAGCCACTTACATCTGAGCTGTCGGGTTCGAATCCAGCCTGGGCCCGCCAAACAACAATGACAGCTGCAACCAAAAAAAAAATAGCCCAGCGTTGTGGCAGGCACCTGTAGTCCCAGCTACTTGGGAGGCTGAGGCAGGAGAATCATTTGAACCCAGGAGTTAAGAGGTTGCTATGAGCTATGATGCCATGGCACTCTACCCAAGGTGACAGCTTGTGGCTCTGTCTCAAAAAAAAAAAAAAAAGAATCCAACAAATCAGAGTGTACAAATAGGAACTTACTTGACCTAATCAAATCAAAAAGTTTCTACTCAGCCAAGGGCACAATCAATAGAGTAGCCCACAGAATGGGAGAAAATATTTGCCTGCTATACATCTGATAGAAGGCTGATAACCAAAATCTACAAAGAACTCGGGCAAATCAGCAAGAAAAAAAATTGGGAGCCACCCATAGCCCAGTTGGCAGGGTGCTGGCCACATACACTGAGGCTGGTGGGTTCGAACCTGGCACAGGCAGCTAAAACAACAATGACAACTACAACAAAAAAATAGCCGGGTGTTGAGACAGGCACCTGTAGTCTCAGCTACTTGGGAGGCAGAGGCAGGAGACTCGCTTGAGCCCAGGAATTGGAGGTTGCTGTGAGCTGTGATGCCACAGCACTCTACCCAGGGTGACAGCTTGAGGCTCTGTCTCAAAAAAAAAAAAAAAAAAGAAAAGAAAAAAAAAAGAAAAAAATCAAACAACCCTATAAAAAGCGAGCAAAGGCTCGGCGCCTGTGGCTCAACAGGCTAAGGTGCCAGCCACGTACACCTGAGCTTGTGGGTTAGAATCCAGCCTGGGCCCGCCAAACAACAATGATGGCTGCAACCAAAAAATGGCCAGGCATTGTGGCGGGTGCCTGTAGTCCCAGCTACTTAGGAGACGAAGGCAAGAGACTCGCTTGAGCCCAGGAATTGGAAGTTGCTGTGAGCTGTGATGCCACATCACTCTACCCAGGGTGACAGCTTGAGGCTCTGTCTCAAAAACAATAAAAATAAAAATAAAAAAATTATTAAAAAAATAAAATAAAATAAAAAGCGAAAAAGACATGAACAGAAACTTTTCAAAGGGAGACAGTCTAACATCCAAAAAAACACATGAAAAAATGCTTAACATCTCTAATCATTAGAGAAGTGCAAATCAAAACCACAATGAGGTATCATCTAACTTCAGTGAGAATGGTTCTCAAAACAAGTGCTGGTATGAAGGCAAAGAGAAAGGAACATTTACACACCGTTGGTGGGACGGCAAACTAGTACAACCTCTGTGAAAAGTTGCATGGAGATACCTCAAAGAACTTAAAGTAGAACTACCATTTGATCCAGCAATCCCACTGCTGGGTATACACCCAAAGGAAAAAAGTCATTTTATAAAAAGGACACCTGCACTCCAATGTTTATAGCAGCACAATTCATAATTGCAATGATGTGGAAACAACTCAAATGTCCATCAGTTCATGAATGAATTAATAAAATGTGGTATATGTATACCATGGAGTACTACTCAGTCATAAAAACAAATGGAAATAGAACTAGGTTGAACTGGAAACCACTCTTTTAAATGAAACATCACAAGAATGGAGAAACAAACATATGTACTCAAAACCAAATTAGAACTAACTCATCAATACTTAAATGCACATATAGAAGTAAATCGCAAAGAAAATCAAGCTGGGGGGAGGGAAAAGAAGGGAATGGGTATTTCACATTTATTGGGTATAGTGCACACTATCTGAATGAAGGGCACACTTAGAACCCTGACTTAATCTATACAAAAATAAAGTATGTAGGCTTATGACTATAACCCTAAACAATCTGGGAGGCTGAGGAGGGCAGATCACCTGAGTTCAGGAGTTGAGACCCGCCTGAGCAAGACCCTGTCTACTAAAAATAGAAAAACTAGCCAGGTTTGTGGGAAGCACCTGTAGTCCCAGCTAGTCAGGAGGCTGAGAAAAGAGGATTGCTTGAGCCCAAGAATTTGAAGTTGCTGGGAGCTAGTACGCCACAGCACTCAACCTGAGAGGGTGACTGAGCAAGACTCTGTCTCAAAACAAAAAAGTATGTAAACAAAACATTTGACCCCTAATATTCTAGAAAAGCAAAAAAGAAATGTTCTCCTCAAAAAAATGTTTAATTGATTATTTTCCTTGAATGTGGTTTTCAGAAGTTACCTGTTTAGATAGTGGAGGGGACAGAAAGAACACAATACAGTGTATTCATTGGGAATGTCTGTAGTCTCTTCATCCCTGTATTTCACAATCACTTTTAAACTTCGCCAAAAAAATAAAGAAAGAACAACAAATACAGAGATATTTCAATGTTTTAAAGAGAAGACAGCTATACCACCCATCCTTTGCTTAGGTGATCCCAGGAGAATGAACATGGCTGAATGTAGAAGGAAGGTGAATACCAATAAGGGTACAGGAGCACCCACATCTGGTATGCACAGTCCTAGATGTGGATCTCAGAGTCGGTTCTAGGGCAAGAGGAAATTCCGCAAAGTGCGTCCTACTCTGATCTTGCTGTACTTTGAACACAGATAAGCTGTTGTCTTCATTAACAATTCTGCAAACAAGTGATTAAAGACTGTCTATCCTGACCTTTACAAATGAGTAAGTAAATTTACTCTCTTCCTTAGAAATCACAAATGTCCAATCTGAGAATGCCAAAGTCTACTTCCCCTCTTTCCAAAGTGAGTATAGGGCCATACCTTACTGAGATTGAGAGGTAATTTCTTGAGCCACACCAGCTAGTATTTAAAGAGCTTTATATTTAATAACTCATTTAATCCTCACAGCAAGCCTTTACAATAATTATACCCACAATTATCTCCACTTTATTGATGAAGACACCCAGCCAGTACATGGCAGAGGTAGAAGTCAAACTCAGGTAAGCTAGCACAGCCTGTGCTCCACAGTCTCTTCAGTGGAAAGGAATGAAGGTAAAAAGGAAAAACAAGACAGACCAATCAATGAATTAACTACCAGACCCACCTGAAACCAGGTCAAAGCAATCATCACAGAAGTGCAAAGAGAAAGCCTCACAGTGTATTGCACAAAGACCAAAGGAGGCTAAAAAGAAAAACAACAACACCTATCCCCTATGAGTAGTGGATCTAAATGACATTGGCCGGCTACATAGGGAAGAATCTTGGTGCTTCTCAATACCACCTATGTTTCCTCTAAGGGATAAGTCTCTGGTTGCCACCCTAACCAATCCTTGAGAGTTCAATGGGAATCTGATTCACCATGTTCCAGGAAAAGCTCCAATCACAAATAACACTACCATGTACTGCCTGACCAAATGTGTGTTTCCCTTCAAGATACAGTCTCGAGGTCATCCTAAGAGTCCCACTTTACCCTCAATATCCAATCTGTCGCCAAAATCTATGCATATTACCTATTTAAGAGATCTAGAACCTATCCATGGTCCTCTCTTTTGCACACTAGCTCCACCCTACTATCATCTCGCATCTGGACCACTGCAATAGCTATCCAGCTGGTTTCCCTGCATCTTTCTAATCTATTCTCCACCCTAAAGTAGAAGGATTCCTTTCAAAGCACAGCCTGCTTTGGCTTAGTTGACAATGAAGACAATACCTTGACAAGGCCTACACAGCCTGGCCTACACCTGCCTGTCTAATCTGGTCTCATACCATCCTCTTCATTCTTCTGTGTATTGGCCATATGGGCCTTCTTTCAGCCTCCCATACCTGCCTCACTTCCTTCCCATTGTGGGTTACTGTCATAGGCAGATCCTCCTCCTTGGAATGTCTTTTCTTCCCCTCTTTGCCCTGTGAATTTTCTGTATCCATTAGATGTCAGGCCAAGGGTTATTTCCTTAGGGAAACCTTCTGTTACCAGGTTTTTACAGCTCCATGTATCTCTCCCTGCTAACACTTGTCACAACTGCAACCTTATATTTGTTTATCTAATTATTATCTCCCCATCAATCTATAAACCTTTTGCAGACAGGTCTTTGTCTGAGTTTTTGTCTACCATATGTCCCCAGATTCTAATACAGACTTTGCACATGGTAAGTACTCAAAACATTTATTAATAATTTAGTAATGTCTTTAAGTAGTAAGAGGTTTTAAAAACACTTAACACTTTTATATCATTTTAAATTTCCTAATCAACTGATTCTAAAATAAGCAGGGAGAGATACAGGGCAGATGAAGACACAATAGTATGCTTAGGCACTAATATGGATGGATTCACCAAATGCTCTAATCATATCATAAAGTATTGGAGACAAAAAGCATTTCCCACTACTCAGCACTCGTAGCTTGAGTGGTCAGGACACCGGCCACAAACACTGGGGCTGGAGGGTTTGAACCCAGCCCAGGCCTGCTAAACAATAATGACAACTACAACAAAAAAATAGCCAGGCATTGTGGTGGGTGCCTATAGTCCCTGCTACTTGGGAGGCTCAGGCAAGAGAATCACTTAAGTTTGAGGTTGCTGTGACCTGTGATGCCATAGCACTCTACCGATGGCAACATATTGAGACTCTTGTCTCAAAAAAAAAAAAAAAAAAAAAAGGCATTCCTCTAAATCTGTGTTTCGGAACCTTTTTTAATCTCACAGCACACTTAGTTGATTTAAAAAAAGTAAAACAAGAATATACTTGATGTGCTTCAAACTTTTCAAAAACAATGATCTTTAAAAATTTTCACAGCACACTAGTTGAAAATCACTGCCTTCAAGCTTGCCATGAATGTGGTATTAACAAAAAGACTACTTACTACTCATGAAGCCCGTCCGGAAAGAACTACAGCAAGGCCACAGTAGTGCAAAGGCCTGGATCTCACAGCCAACTCAACCAGCATCTGAAGACAGCTGCCTTTTTGCTGTCCCTGTTCTTTGGGATGATGGGAGCATCTGAAACCATCAGCGGGTTTCAGAGAAGGGCCCAGAGGTCCCCCCATAAGCCTCTCTTCCTTCAACTCTGACACTTGCTGCCAGCTGCCTATCAGCACAACAATTAGACTTCTGCAGCTGTGAAATATGAGAGAAAATTCCTTACTGACTCCATGAACTATCATGTTCAATGTGCAGGGAAAAAAAAAATAAAGATATGATTCTTTAATAATCAGGCAAAACTAGTTTTACTGGCTATGCTGACAAACTTTTCTTGAAAATGAACTCATCTGAAAGTTATGCAAATTTTCAACGAATGTGCCAGTTAAAACTGGCCTACCTGCTTGATACAGCACCTCTTACTACTACATGTGAGTTTGGACAAGCTCGCTATTATGGCACAAAAAAAGGCAAATACTGCAGGCACTGGGTGGGATCACAGCCTGACCAAGCTTTCAAAATGGGGATATCTCAGTTGTCGGAATGCAATTAGAGTAGAGCCATGACACAAATGGATCAGGGCTGGACTTTGTTTGTTAATTCCTTGTTTCAATGTTTAAGCCAATGTTATGGCTACTCTTTTTATTCGTTTGTTTTAATTTTTAAAAAAGATAAAGACATGAAAAATAAGTCTTCCAGTTTTCTCAAGTTTTACCCCACAGATCAAAAGGTGCTCGTGACATCTGTTCAGGGTCCCACTGTGAGTATCAACAGTTCCCAGAGCCAGCAGTTGCCACCACCCCCATACCATTGAGAACTTCTAAGAACCTCACTCATGCTGAGCCAGAAGCACTCCCACTTTGGCAATGTCTAGGTCAGACAAGATATGAGACCTTAAGTACTGCCACCCATTCTTCAGCGAGCTTATGACCCAAAGGAGACACACCTACTGGAACCCAATTCATACAGCTGGCTCAGCACTATAAAAACTGTCAATCTGATCTCTTCTCAGAACTATATCTCTGAGGAGTGGCCCCAAATCACAGGGCTCCAATGAGCATGAGTCAACATTCAAGTTTGTGTCTGATTACTCAGAGCTGCACAAAATGACCCATCTCTAATATGTTTCTTTCTTTCTTTCTTTCTTTGTAGAGACAAAGTCTTACTCTATCGCCCTCGGTAGAGTACTATAGCGTCACACAGCTCACAGCAACCTCCAACTCCTGGGCTTAGGCAATTCTCTTGCCTCAGCCTCCCAAGGAGCTGGGACTATAGGCGCCAGCCGCAACACCCAGCTATTTTTCTGTTTTTGCAGTTCTCCGAGGCCGGGTTTGAACCCGCCACCTTCGGTATATGGAGCCAGTGCCCTACTTGATGAGCCACAGGCGCTGCCATAATATGTTTATTTTAATAAATAGCTCCTGAATATCCTAAATTACCAAATACTGGGGATAAAAAGATGAATATAGGCTCGGCGCCTGTGGCTCAGCAGGCTAAAGCGCCAGCCACATACACCTGAGCTGGCAGGTTCAAATCCTGCCTGGGCCCGCTGGACAACGATGATGGCTGCAACCAAAAAATGGCTGGGCGTTGTGGTGGGCACCTGCAGTCCCTGCTACTTGGGAGGCAGAGGCAGGAAACTCGCTTGAGCCCAGGAATTGGAGGTTGCTGTGAGCTGTGATGCCACAGCACTCTATCCAGGGTGACAGCTTGAGGCTCTGTCTCAAAAAAAAGATGAATATAAATTGACTTTTGCCCCCATGAAACTCTGACAAAAAAATAATTGGAATACTGGATAATCAGTGCCATAGTACTAACAGCCTACAGAAGATTCTATCTCTACATATTATCTAATTTAATCCTCACAGCTATTAACTACCGGTATACTGTTCTCATTTTAGAGATGAAGAAAACAAGAGCCAGATTGAGAGAACCAAGGCCTCAAGCCTTGATTTACTTAACTAGAGCCATGTTCTCAACCCCAATCCAACTTGCCTCTCCCTGCTGACATGTCCTCCTACCTTCCTACATGAAAACCATACAAATAAACAAATAATTCTAGATGCTGGTCATATTCTTCAATCCTAGGAATAGTTCTTGAGAGATTCAAAGAAATCACACTGATGGCTGGGCATGGTGGCTCATGTCTGTGATCCTAGCACTCTGGGAGTCCCCTCCCCTTGAGTTCCCACACACTCTCATTTTACTGAATTGCTCTATTCCAGGTGCACCAAACACACAGCTCCTACCTTCCCAGGGTACATGGAAGTCTGAAGATGTGTGCTACATTAGAGGGTGTACAGGCTACAATGCAAACACAGCAGAAACACCTGGCCACATTTAGAAAGAATTAAAGAAGACTGCTACCCTCAGGAAATATCATTTATACTAAAACTTGAAAATGAACAGAAATTAGTTCTAGGCAGAATGGCCAACACTCTCTGGCTGTTATTGCTCAAGTTTCCTTCCTGAACCGGGTTCTCTTACCTCCCAGAAGTTCTGTATTCCCTGGATGAGCTCTTCCACGAAAGAGAGTCAATACTTTAGGCTGGTGACACCCAAATAGCTCTTAATCCCTGATGTGTCTTCAGAGATCGAGACCCAGACTCTTCAATGGGGTCTTGGCCACCTGCACTGGAATGTCCCTCAGATCCGCCAAATTTAGACTTCAGAATCAGCTCATCACCACCCCTTCCTTCCTAAACCCACTCTTCTGGGCTCTGGCTCAGGACCAACCCTCCAGAAAGCTGGGAGTTATTCTTAACTACTCCCTGTCTTTCACATCCTGTGTTCTTCTTTCTTAGCAGCACCAAATCCCCATCCACATCTGTCCACCCCTGTTGCCACTCTCAGACTTCAGGCTACCATCATTTCCCACCTTGTGTGCTCCTGGCTGCCAGTTGCACTGCCTCAGTCTGGTCCCCAGTGCACCCACTGGGCATCCCCCATCCACTGTCTCTGGTCCTGTCCATTTAACTCACTGTCCAATCCACTGTCCACACAGTTCAGGTCCTCTGTGAGGCTTTCTCTGATCCAACCTCCCTCTGCCATAACAGTGAGGTGCCCCTTTTCTAGACAGACGCCGAAACCAGACTGCATATGCCTCCATTACAGCACTCTCCATGTTGTGCTGCAAGCCTCTTACCTTGACTCTCTCTCCAACAAATAACACAAACTGAGGCCTGAGGCTATACCTTTACAGATTTTTGGTTTCAACTCTTAGCATATAATTCCCGAAAGACAGTAAATTGTCAATAAGTCTATTGAAAGAGTACATGAGGATGGTGCCTGTGGCTCAGTGAGTAGGGCGCCGGCCCCATATACTGAGGGTGGCGGGTTCAAACCCACCCCCAGCCAAACTGCAAAACAAAAAAAAAACAGCAGGGCGTTACAGCTGGTGCCTTTAGTCCCAGCTACTTGGGAGGCTGAGGCAAGAGAATCGCCTAAGCCCAGGAGTTGGTGGTTTGCTGTGGGCTGTGTGACACCATAGCACTCTACCGAAGGCGATAAAGTGAGACTCTGTCTCTACCAAAAAAAAAAAAAGGAATGGATACATGAAAACCATATAAACAAACAAATAATTCTTGATACTGGTCAAATTCTTCAATCCTAAGAATAGTTCTTGAGAGATTCAAAGAAATCACACTGATGGCTGGGCATGGTGGCTCATGTCTGTGATCCTAGCACTCTGGGAGACTGAGGCAGGAGGATCCCTTGAGCTCAGGATGCCACAGTGCTTTAGCCTAGACAACAGAGTGAGACATTACCTCAAAAAAAAAAAAAAAGGAGTCACTCTATTAAAATTTCCTACCTAAGTATATGATTAGTGCCAGGTATTACCGAATTATTATCACACTCCTCCCTTAGCTGGCTTCCTGAGATACATTCCAGTCTTATCAACAGAGTAGGGGCATATTCAAGGTCAGACTTTAAATCTGGAGCCTTCTTACTAAGCATAAAGACAGAGACTGAATGAATACATCTACTATGCAGTTCTAAGAAGCTAGAAATCAAAATGGCATTTGTTTCCTGAAGCTGATTCCCAGGGGCTGCTGGTTCTCCACACCTGGCCTGAAGGGCGTGGCCGGACAAGCAGGCTCATTCTGCAATCTCAAAACGTGACAAAGTGGCAGCTCTGCTGCTGACCACAGCTCTATTCCACTAATTACACATTACCTTTGGCAGTTGCAGGCAACAATTACACTGACAATAAACCAAGAGAACAGCATGCAAAGCCAGGGAGGCAGACATGCAGTAAGGGGCTAATCAATAACCTCTGTCTAGTCTCAAGGTAACAGACCAGGTACACAGAGGCAGCCAGGCACCAGTTTTTTAAGCGCTCTACTGTCCACTCATTAAAGAAATCAACTCTCAGGGCAGTGCCTGTGGCTCATCGAGTAGGGCGCCGGCCCCATATACCAAAGGTGGCGGGTTCAAACCCAGCCTCGGCGGAACTGCAAAAAACAGAAAAATAGCCAGGCGTTGTGGTGGGCACCTTAGTCCCAGCTACTCGGGAGGCTGAGGCAAGAGAATCACCTAAGCCCAAGGAGTTGGAGGTTGCTGTGAGCTGTGTGACACCATGGCACTCTACCGAGGGCGATAAAATGAGACTCTGTCTCTACAAAAAAAGAAAAAAAAAGGAAAGAAAGAAAAATAGACATCATTCAGCTGGTGTAGTGGTTCACATCTGTAATCCTAGCACTTTGGTAGGCCAAGGTGTGTAGACTGCTTGAGATCAAGAATTCGAGACCAGCCTGAGCAAGAGTGAAACCCCAGTTTCTATCAAAAATAGAAAAGAATACCCAAGCGTTGTGGTGGGTGCCTGTAGCCCCAACTACTCAGGAGCTTCCCTTCCTACTGAGGGAAGACGATTATTTGAGCCCAAGACTTTGAGGTTCCTGTGAGCTATGATGTCACAGTACTCTACTCAGGGTGACAGAGTGAGACTCTGTCTCTCAAAAAAGACAAGCCAGGGTGGCGCCTATGGCTTAGTCAGTAAGGCGCCAGCCCCATATACAGAGGGTGGCGAGTTCAAACCCAGCCCCAGCCGAACTGCAACAAAAAAATAGCCAGGTGTTGTGGCGGGCACCTGTAGTCCCAGTTGCTCAGGAGGCTAAGGCAAGAGAATTGCCTAAGTCCGGAGTTGGAGGTTACCGTGAGCTGTGTGGTGGCACAGCTCTCTACCGAGGGCGATAAAGTGAGACTCTGTCTCTAAAAAAAAAAAAAAGACAAGCCAGGTACAGTGGCTAATTCCTATAATCCTAGCACTATAGGAGGCTGAGGCACATGGATTGTCTGAGCTCAGGAGTTTGAGATGCACCTGAGCAGGAGCAAGACTCCCATCTCTAAAAAATTAGCCAGGCATTGTGGCGGGCACTTGTAGTCCCAGCTACTTGGGAGGCTGAGGCAAGAGGATCTCTTGAATCCAAGATTTTGAGGTTGCTATGAACTATAATGCCACGGCACCCTATCCAGGGTGACAAAAGTGAGACTCTGTCTCACACACACAAAAAAAAGATATCATTCACATGCCATACAATTCACCTAATTAAAGCACTTAATACATATAATGTTTAATAATATAAAGTGATGAAAGGATGTTCACTATTTTCAGAGTTACACAACCATCACCACAACCAATTTTAGAATATTTCTGTCACCCCCAAAGGAAAGAATTTAAGGCAAAGTACCTCATGCCTAAGCTGCCTTATTAGTCCCTCTTCACTTTCCCTTATCCATGCCCACACTGTCCCCAATCCTAGGCAATGACCAGTCTTAAACTTTTTTCCTATTACAAAGTAATTACCATCAAGTGTTCTGTCAACTGCAACAATTCTCTGGGACAGCCAAACAGGCAGTGACCTTTGACAGTGCACCACTCTGACAGCCAAGCAATACTTACTGGTCATTCTAAATTCTTTCACATGTACATTCACTACTTTTCTCTTGACCTCAAATTCCATCCCACCCCACCCTCCAGGAAGAGAGTAACTGCTCTATAAGATGCAAACTGTTGGGGGTGGTGCCTATGGCTCAAAGAAGTAGGGCGCTGGCCCCAGCTGGTCCCATATACGGGAGGGGGTGGGTTAAAACCCAGCTTGGCCAAAAACTGGAAAAAAAAAAAACAAGATGAAAACTGTTTTGACAGTTCATCATTTACTGAAGAGTAGTGAAAGCATTACTCATTCATGATTCTTTGCTAGGATCACTGTCAATAGGCATTCACTAGGCCTTCAAACAATCCAAACACTGGATTGAATGCTCCCTAATTTAAAAAAAAAAAAAAAAAAAAATTCATGCTAGAGAAGAAATGTGAAGACCCAAATACCACAGTAAGCCTCAGACCCCACAGGTCTGACCTTACCAAACAATTCATTGGCTTGGTTGGGCAGCACCTGTGGCTCAGTGAGTAGGGCACTGGTACCATATACCAAGGGTGGTGGGTTCGAACCCAGCACTGGTCAAACTGCAACAAAAAAATAGTCAGGCATTGTGGTGGGCGTCTGTAGTCCCAGCTATTTGGGAGACTGAGGCAAGAGAATCACTTAAGCCCAAGAGTCTGAGGTTGCTGTGAGCTATGACACCAAGCACTCTACCAAGGGTGACATAGTAAGACTCTGTCTCAAAAAAACAAAACAAAACAAAGGCTTGGCGTCTATAGCTCAATGGTTACAGTGCCAATCACATATACCCACACTGGCGGGTTCAAACCCAGCCTGGGCCAGCTAAACAATGACAACTGCAACAAAAAAATAGCCAGACATTGTGGCCGGCACCTGTAGTCTCAGCTACTTGGGAACCTGAAGCAAGAGAATCACTTAAGCCCAAGAGTTTGAGGTTGCTGTGAACTGTGACGCTACAGCACTCTACCAAGGGTGACACAGTGAGACTACGTCACACACACACAAAAAAACCCCATTTACCTATTCCAACCCTTTATCAATCAGGAAATGAGACCTAAATCCCTCAAGGCCCCACAGAAAAGAAATAGCCAGAGCCCAAGGCCTCGCAAATCCAAACTAATAGTCTTTCAACAACGCCAGAAGAAGGTAAGATCTTGGCGGAGACTTGAAAGCTCCTTAGGATTTGGATCAGTGGAAGGGGCAGGGGAGTGGAAAGCATTTACGTGGAAGAATGCCATCACAAAGCAGCAGCAGCAGGAGTTGGTCATGGGGAGGAGTGGCCATGGAAATGAAGACAGACCACCACAGAGGCTCCCACAAAGGGTACCCTGGGGACTGTGAATGGTTTTAGAGCAGAGGTGACTAGGGCAAGAGGGTGGGGCTAGCAGAAGCTGGGAAGGATGACTTAAAAAGGAAAGAAAGCCAAGCTGAATCGGAGATCTCAGTTCTGGACTTAACACGCTGCCCAAATTCTACATCCTCCCAGAAGCCCTTGAGACACATTAGAAGATACTATTATGGGAGAACAGAAAGGAAATCCATGAACCGACTCACTGAAAAAGAAAACTGTGCAGGAAGGGAGGGCTTCTGGGTAAAGGATGAAGGCACCCATGATGGGTATGGATAGTTTTATAAGAAGGATAATACCCCTGGCTCTAGACACATGCCTCAAAAAGTACCAAGGAAAAAGGCCAGATGTGCTAGCTCATGCCTGTAATCCTAGCACTCCAGGAAGCCAAGACGGTGGACTCCATGAGTTCAAGACCAGCCTGAGCAACAGTGATATCCTGACTCTTCTGAAAATAGAAAATAATAGCTAGGCATTGTGGTCAGTGCCCCGAGTCTCAGCCACTCAGGAGGCTGAGGCAAGAGGATTGCCTGAGCCCAAGAGTTTGAAGTTGCTGTAAGCTATGATAACACAGCACTCTACCCAGGGCAACAGAGTTGAGATTCTGTACATGGAAATCCTTTTTAAAAAAAGTACCTAAGGAAGAAAATGCTGAAGAGAAGGAAGTCAAATCAAGTGTTGTCACCATCAGGACCTGTAGTGACGGCCCAAAGAACAAACACATGAGAAAACATACACACACACAGCTACAGCTTCTGGGGTAGTAAGGAATAATAGCAACTACAATAATTAGCTTTAATAAACATTTACTATAGGCCAAGTGCTGTGTTAACAGCTTTCCATGGATTGCCTCACTTAAGACTAAGAGCAACCTATGGGCCAGATATTATTATTATTATTTTTTTTTCCTGGAGACAGTGTCTCACTATGTTGCCCTGAGTAGAGTACTATCGCATCACAGCTCACAGCAACCTCAAACTCTTGGGCTTAAGCAATTCTCTTGCCTCAGTCTCCCAAGTAGCCACAACACTCAGCTATTTTTTGGTTGTAGTTGTCAGATACTATTATTATTATCCACATTTCACACAGGAAACAGAGGTTCAGAGAAGTCAAATACCCAGGTCAAATTCACAGTTAGCAAGTAGCAGAGCTCTGCTTAATTCTAAAGCCATGGTCTTAACTACCACATTATATTGAAAGTAAAGATGGTGGTTGTGCTGGGATTCATATAAGCGCCAGTAGAAAGGTGTCAGGTGGCAGTTATGGGGTTGTCATTGTCTTATAATTTAAGCTAACGGACGTGACTAAGAGCAGCTGCAGAGACACATGGCATTGCCATCTGTGTCTCCCTCTCCACCACCTCCTCCAGAACTGTGCTATGAACACTGAGTTAGCTGAAGAGCTGGGAAAGCCTTGGAGCAAGATGATGACAAAAGGAGCCAGGGGACAAATGAGAAGGAGTTCATGGGCTCTCTAAGGGCCAAACTGACATAATGGCAAAGCAGCATGTCACAGAAAGAAAGAATCCTTAAAGAATGCTGGAAATACTCCTACATGTCCTAGAATATGGTTTGGATGCCACTCCACAGGACTACTAGGTCACACACATGTCCGTCCACACACCTTATATTAGGGGATGAGGGCAGATGTTTCAACCCCCAGTCCCAGCAAACCTATGAGCCTTTCAAGCTGTACCTCTTGCCTCCCCACTACATTCTCTCTCCTCCCACACCAAATCCCATATTAATGCCAACATTTCCAAGTCTTACACAGCCTTTCCAAGAGACCAGATGCTGCCGTGGGTTCTGCAACGGGCATTCTGGTAATCTGCCATCTCCCCAGCAGAATGTGAAGCTCCTGAGTACAGACCATTTCTTTGGATTCCTGATTTTAACACTGTGTTTAGCAAATGGTAGAAACATAAAAATGTTGCTCAAATAATCTTCTAGTTCAGTTATTATTAATAACATGAGTACCTGGCAGATGCTAAGTATCACCACGTGTCAGGTCCTGAGCTGGATGTACATGGCTTACGTCTTCTCAGCCTCACGCCTACAGGGAAGATGCCTATTTACATGTTACAGATGAGAAGAAGCAATCTCAGAAAGGTAGGGTCACGTGTCTATGGTCACTGTCTTTTCCAGAATCAAAGTCTTTTCCACAATGTCATGACACCTTGTTTGCATTCCCAGACTCCTACTGTGATTAATTTATTTCTCAGCTGTCCCTCTGTTACACCACCAGCAACAGTGACAGCCACACCCACACTACACCAAGGACCTCTCTTCACATACCCCAAAGGGTCCCTAGCCCTTCACTGTCTGCCACCTGGACCATATCTGCTTACTTACTTAGCTAACTCAAGTACTACTTACGGGTGCATCAAGAAGGGCAAGAAGGGGTCCTCCTTCTTACTCTTTTAATACAGATCACCTTTATTTTATTTTATTTATTTACTTAGCTTTTTAGAGACAGAGTCTCACTTTATCGCCCTCAGTAGAACTCACAGCAACCTCCAACCCCTCGGCTTAGGCAATTCTCCTGCCTCAGTCTCCTGAGTAGCTTGGACTGCAGGCGCCTGCCATAACACCCGGCTATTTTTTGTTGCAGTTTGTCCAGGGCCAAGTTTGAACCCGTCACCCTTGATATATGGTGCTGGTGCCCTACCCATTGAGCCACAGGCACTGCCCACAGATCACCTTCCCTCAGCAAATAGCAGACAGCATTCTTTAAAACAAAAAGCAAAACACCAGCTATTCCTCTTCTCCAGAAAGCACAGCAACATACAGGGATTAGTTGGGCAACTGAACATGAAGCTAAACTAAGCAAGATGGGGTGGAGCTGGGCTGGGCGGTACAGACAGAAGACAGGTAGGTAGGTATAGGATGAGAAAAAGAGGGCCTAACAGACCATATTTGGAGCAAAACAGAAGGCACCAAGCATAAACACAGAGCCCCCAGTCCAGGAGTCCCCGGAAGATAAAACAGAGGTATTTGTGGTGCCAAATAACTCATCTCCAGAACCAGATCCCCCGACTTTCTTCCTTAACTAACAAGATGTCCTGACTGGCTCACTAAGGAAGTGCCATTCCTCGAGGTTTGCTTAGACAAAGGGCACATATTCATGGGGAGACAGAAGTGAAAGGAAATCATTATTTCTCCCAAATACAGAGAACCATTGGGAAGTTGATCTTAAAGGATTTGATTTTACATGCGGAGAAAAGGTAGGAACATAGGAAAATTTTTGATTTGAAAAACTGGGCTTGGCCAGGCGCAGTAGCTCATGCCTGGAATAGTTAGCACTGAGAGTCCAAGGCAAGTGGATTGCCTGAGCTCAGGAGTTTGAGACCAGTCTAAGTAAGAGCAAGACTCATCTCTAAAAAAATATCCAGGCTTGTGGTGGGCACCTGTAGTCCCAGCTACTCAGGAGGCTGAAAAAAGAGGCTCACTTGTGCCTAACAGTTTGAGGTTACTGTGAGCTAGGACATCACAGCGCTCTACTAAGGGTGACAAAGTGAAACTGTCTCAAAAAAAAAAAAAAGAAAAAGAAAGAAAAGAAAAGAAAAAGAAAAACTGGGCTCAAGGTTGGGCGTGGCTTACGCCTGTAATCCTAGCATTCTGGGAGGCCGAGTTGGGTGGACTGCTTGATCTTTTTTTGTTTGTTTGTTTGTTTTTTGTGGTTTATTTTTTATTTATTTATTTTTTATTAAATCATAGCTGTGTACATTAGTGCAATCAAGGAGTACAATGTGCTGGTTTCATATAAAATCCGAAATGTTTTCATCAAACTGTTTAACATAGCCTTCGTGGCATTTTCTTAGTTATTGTATGAAGACATTTGTATTCTGCATTTAGTAAGTTTTGCCTGTACCCTTCTAAGATGCACCATAGGTGTGGCCCTACCAATTACCCTCCCTTCACCCCAACCTCCCCCCTCCCTTCTCCTCCCCTGCCCATTTCCCCATATTCTTGTGCTATAGTTGGGTTATAGCCTTCCTATGAAACCTGTAAATTAGCTTCATAGTAGGGCTGAGTACATTGGATACTTTTTCTTCCATTCTTGAGATACTTTGCAGAACTCAGAAGTTCAAGACCAGCCTGAGCAAGAGTGAGACCCCATCTCTACTAAAAATAGAA
>CAUYON010074153.1:0-24156 GCA_963573935.1 Arctocebus calabarensis | reverse complement strand
AAAGATGGAGACTTTACCTCTTTCATGTTTACATGGATGGAGCTGGAACATATTCTTCTTAGCAAAGTATCTCAAGAATGGAAGAAAAAGTATCCAAGGTTTTTTTTTTTTTAAGACAGTCTCTCGCTCTGTTGCCCAGGCTGGAGTTCCATAGAGTCACAGCTCACAGTGACCTCAAACTCCTGGGCTCAAGAGATCCTCTTGCCTCAGCCTCCCAAGTAGCTGGGACTATAGGTCCCTGCCACTACACCCTCCTAGTTTTTAATAGAGACAGGGTCTCACTCTTTCTCAGGCTGGTCTCAAACTCCTGAAATGAAACAATCCATTGGCCTCAGCCTCCCAGAGCTCTAGGATTACAAGGGTGAGCTATTGTGCCCAGCCAGCATCTCTACTTTACAGATGAAAGAACTGAGGCCCAAGGGAGGCCAGCCCAGGTGTAGGGCTCCACATCCACTTTGTAATAGAATCAGAAATTTAATGAGGTCTCCCACCTGTGCCTGCCCATCATGCTAGCGACCTCGACAACAGCCATTTGGCAAGAAAGTGTTGAAACAATCATTTCTCTACAGGAAAATAAATGCACAGAGGGACTCCAATGAAAAGCACCAGTGCCATTTGGGTTCAACACAGATCCCCAAGCAAGCAGGACCAAGGTACCAATAGGGTGGAACACCTTCAATGTCTGCACTTGGGACTGAACCTTCCAACAACCTGGCTCAGAGCCCATCAAGAAGGTGCCACAAAACTGGAGGAGATGGTCCCTTTTATTTATTTTTTTAAGGTATATTTGTGACAATTGTAGGTAATTTTCAAGGTTAATGTCATCTCCATTCACAATAATGAAAGTCTCATTTATCTACATATTAGTATCCTGAAGCTAGCTTAATTTACATAATCGTAAATTGCATTTCAACTGTCCTCGGCAGCTTGTTCCCTGTGTGATGAAAACATAAATGGTAATTTTATTTGGGCTCAATTGCATACATGCTGCATTTATGTAGCATCAGGAAATAACATATTAATCTAACCAGCAAGTTGGGCTCATTACAACAAAATCAGAATATTGGTTAAAACACCAAGTCAGTCTCCTAAATGTCTTTGAAGGCCCTGGTCATGGTTGTGTTATTATTATTCAGTTGGTTTGAATTGTATTTGCTCAAAGATGGAAATATCTAAGTCAGTCCTCAAGATACAAATGCCTTTTAGACTCCAAAGTTCAGGTAGCCAGTGGGCTCTAGGATTCCAAAATGGCGGGGGGGTGGTCCCAAGCAGACCAAGAGCTGAGAAAGAAATTGTTCATTATTTAGACGTAAGACAGGATGACGCAGTATAAATGTCAGCTCACACAGGTGTGAACACAGGCCCGATCCCACCACCAAGGCTGCTCTGACTCTCATCCCCACATGGAAGTTAATTCATGGGGTCTGGAGAGTTTTAGATCCACTGTTATTTATTTATTTGTTTATTTATTTATTTTTATTTTTTTTATTTTTACATATACATGTATTAATTAGGTTTCCACTTTTTGCCTTCACAGAATTTAAAAGGCTTAAAATTTAATAATAATAACAATGTTTAAGATAAGGACTAGAAGCAAAAACCACGTAAAGAATGAACGAAGATAAATACATTCAGAAAAGAAAACAGATGATTAGTGCATCGAAATATTAAGCAATATTAGTAATAATAATGCCAAGAAAGAAATGTCAAATAAGACATTATAGAGTGCTTTGACTCTGAGGCTCAGGGTCATCTGAGCTTCTTTTTTTTTTTCCCCAAAGTCTCAAACAATAGACAACTAATATTATATAAATAAAAGTAAAGGAGAGTTTCACAAAACAGATCATGCCAAATCTTATAGACAATAGAAAAAGAGGAAATATTTCCAAATCATTCATTTATTTATTTTTGAGGCAGAGTCTCACTCTGTCACCTGGGCTGGAGTGCTGTGGCAACCTCAAACTCCTAGATTCAAACCATCCTCCTGCCTCAGCCTCCTGTGTAGCTTGGGACTTACAGGCACCCACCATAATACCCGGCTAATATTTTTCTATTTTTTTGTAGAGATAAGGTCTCATTCTTCCTCAGGCTGGTCTCAAACTCCTGAGTTCCAGCAAGGCTCTAGCCTTAGCCTCCCAGAGCTCTGGGGCTATAGACATGAGCCACCATGCCCAGCCCAGATCTCCTTCTGATCATATGTTTCTTCCACAGTGCCAAGCTCTGAGCTAGGAGCAATGAAGAGCCCCAGATGTAAAGAAAATCTTGCCCTGTCCTCACAGGCAGGAAATAAGATACACGCAAGAGCTACCAGACAAGCAAGAGAGAGCCAAACACTTCACAAAGGCTCAGGGAGGCAGCACAGCCAGCCCGGCAGGTGCTGAGGTTCAGAAGATTGAAGCCACCTGTTCAAGTTCACTGAAGCCACCTGTTCAAGTTCACTGACCAGTGGCAGAAACAAGATGCAAGTCAGGAGAGGCGGGTGGAGAGTCCTAAGTGTTCCCTAGGAATGTGGGTGCTCAGCTTCCCAGGGAGCCACAGGGGAAAGAAGTTGCAAGTGTGGGTCGTGTGCAGACCCACGGTGGGACTCCCTGTGACATCATCCCTGGTCACAGGGGGTATCAGCCTACACGTCAGTACCTACAGCTCCTACCTCCACTGGGGCTTCCGCACTGCTCTCCAAAAGACACCTGAAAACCCAAAGTGAGAAAGTCACATCTCACCTGCGTTATCTTCAGAACCATCTTCTTTCTCCTGGGAAGCACAACACGTTTCTAGCTAATCACAGCTCTGCCTGACAGCCACGTTCTACACGTTGGAGGTCACAGCTGTCTGCCCCATATCTAGGGGCACAGAGAGACTGAGCTACAGATCAAATGGCCACACTGAGTCCTTAGGTGCCAGGAATGAATGCGCTTGGCCGTTCTTAGCATTTGCTCCCAGGCAAGAGATTTCTCCTGGTGAAGAGCAGGCCAGGTGGCAAGAGGTGTTGCATTTGTTTTCAATGATTCCTGGCAGGGAGTCAAGCCCTTTAGAGAAGGATTCTCAGACATGCAGCTCTCTGTAGACCAGGGATGAGGCAGAGGGCAGGGAATGCAATAGAACCAATTTACAAGATGGAGAAATAGCGCAATAGGCCACACAGCTCCCAGCCCCTCCACACACACATCATGGAGGGAGGAAGGGCATCATTTCTCATCTTCCACTGTGCTTTTGTGACATGTGGCACACCCAGGACAAGCATACCTTGTTAAGACAGTGCTCTGAAATGAAGAGCTGTTTTCTCACTGGGGTTCCCACCACCACCCCAACCCCTGTAGGGAACCCTGTTGAGGTTAACAAGCATCCAAGCATCCCAGGTGACTTTGGGGCCGAGACTTGGAGGGTTGTCCCTGACGGAAAAACAGTGCTACGTGTTTATGACCTGCCCAGGAGCTAGGACTTTAGACCTCAACCTAATTCCTAGGCCCCTAGGCCCCTAGGCCCAGGAATACATCTGTAAAACCTCCCCAGGGCAGGCTCGGCGCCTGTGGCTCAGCGGGCTAAGGCGCCAGCCACATACACCTAAGCTGGCGGGTTCGAATCTAGCCCAGGCCTGCCAATCAACAATGACGGCTGCAACCAAAAAACAAAAATGGCCGGGCGTTGTGGCAGGCGCCTGCAGTCCCAGCTACTTGGGAGGCGGAGGCAGGAGATAGGCTTGAGCCCAGGAATCGGAGGTTGCTGTGAGCTGTAATGCCACAACACTCTACCCAGTGCGACGGCTGGAGGCTCTGTCTCAAAAAAAAAAAAACCTCCCCAGGGCAGCTTAAACTCACAACTTTAAGATTTGACTGGGGTCACATTCTATAAGGAGAACATCGTGCTATAATTTACTCCCTAGAACTTAGAGGCAAATATTTATTGAAGGGCACTCAGGGATTTCTGACCTCCAGCATCTTCCTTCTGAGGCTGAGTCATGACCTTGACCGGGACAGCTAAGGAGCTACACCCAGTCTGGTCTGCACATTTCTACATGTACTGCATTGTCCTTGGGACAAACCCTGCACTGGGGTGTCTGCTGCTTGCTCCTGGCCTCCCTGATCCTGAGTATTTGCAAATCTGTTGCCTGGGGCAGACCTCAGGGACCACCCTGTCACTGTCAGGTTACTTTGGGGCAGGCCACATTCCTCTCCACTTGGATCTATGTTCTCTCTGATACAAACAACAGCCTCTTGGGTACTAAGGCCCAGGGTTGTGCCATCTTAATCCGGAGCCCAAAGTGAAACACATAGGCAGTGATACATGCTTCCTGGGTGACACCATCCAAGACCAGCAATAATTCAGGGTCAGTGTTGAGGTAGTGAGATCCCTGTCACTGGAGACATCCAAGCAGGTGTCGATCTACCATACGTCAGGAGTGGCAGCAGTCTGTCACCAAGGGCCATCAAAAGGCACTGGAGCCCTGACCACTGAAGTCCTGCCAACACCAGATGTGTTTGATTCTGTGAATTTCGAATATGATTTCCACCGCTGCATCATTGAAAACATCCAAATTCTGCCCACATCTCTCTCTAATACTGGTTTTGTGCACAGTGGCAAAATACAATTTTAAATATCTCCTAAGTTGTCAAAGCCATGAGAAAGAAAAACAAATTAATCAACAAAGGATCCCTTTTCAACGGGCTTTAAGCCAGCTTGCGTCTGTCACCAAACCGCAGGTGAAATGCTAATTCAGCTTGCATCAACAGCATAATGATTTAAATGTGATCTATTTTTCCAACGAAATCTATGTACATATTTCCCAACGTGGCCTTTTAATGAGTGTGAACTTTTTTTACCAGAAAATCATCGAAAGATAGCAAAAGTCTACTGTAGAATAAAATGGGATGGATTCGCTGTTGACAGCAGAGGGGCTGATGCGGGAGGCCTGTCGGCGCATGTAAAAGCCTTCTCCTCCAGGTAATCTCACAAGACAAATGCGGCAGGAGGGATCCTGCAAGAAGAGGCAACTGGCAAAACAACAATAATGAAGTCATTCCCCACTTCTAGCCTAATTTGAAGAGACAACGCTGTGGGGCCTTGCTCCGGGTTTGCATACTGAGTGTGAATTGCAGCCCGAAAACTGACACGCCGGCTGAGTCCACCATAGTCAAAACATCAGAGTCCAGGCTGCCTAGGAGCTGACCCGTGGTCAGCCTTCAGCCTCAGCACTGCCCGGCACCTCAGGACTTACCTTTCTTAAGCCCAAGGTGTCTTTCCTCACTTGCACGCTTTCTTCTCTCTGCTCCTTCTTTCCTTATCCACGTCAACCTTGCTCCAAACCCAGATTCTCAAGTCACCTCCTCCAGGCTGTCTGCCCTGATATGCTGACTAATGTTGGCTACCCCCTGTCACGGGCCTGTGAACCTCCAGTCTTGCTCTCTGCCCACCTTAGCACATCCTCCACTCCGCAGTGTATGTCTCTACCCCCTACTAGATTGGAAGATCTGGGAGGTCAGGGATCATGTCATCACAGACATTGTAACTCCAGCGTAAAGCACAGAATTTAGCAGACTTTAGGTGCCAATAAATGCTATGGAAGGAAGGTAAGAGTCAAGGTGAAGGTCCCACTTCAGAAAGCCATTGACCCAACCGTTTCAGTCAAAATATCTCCTTAGAAGTTCTCACTAGGATGAAGACATAGAAAAATATGACCAAACCAACACCTTCCTGAAAATCCCAGACATGTGGACAATATGCTCATGACCTGAAATACACAGATCCCTCCGATAGGATCTGCAGTTGGGCTCTGAAGTTAGGCAGAATCAGATGCACAGCCCAGCTGGCCGCCTCACTCCCATCAAACAACTTCTCTGAGCCTCAGTCTCCTCAACCAACGTGTAGAGATGACTCTGTAGGGCTGGTGAAAGGTTATAATGAAGTAAAGTTAAGTGGAAGTACAGGGCACCAAGGGTCTCAATAAAGGTCATGCTCTACCCCTCTGCTGTGGTCTAAATGTTTTTTTGTCCCCCTCTCAAAAAAAAATTCATGGATTGAAGTCCTTACCCCAAAAGTGCTGGTATTAGGAGGTAGGGCCATTAGGAGGTGATGAGGTTCTGAGGGCAGAGCTGCCACCCTCCTACCCCCTTGTGAGAACACAGCGAGAAGGCATCATCTGTGAACCAGGACAGCTGCTCTCACCAGACTGCAAACCTGCAAATACCTTGATCTTGGACTTCCCAAGCCTCCAGATCTGTGGGAAACAAATTTCTGTTGTTTATCAGCTGCTTAGTTCATGGTATGTGGTCATAACAGTCAAAACAGACTAAGTCACCCTTCTTCCAGAAGTACCTATGATTTAGATCACATGGCACCTCAGTCTTTCCATCTGTAGAATAGGCAGGCATGCTCTCACCTTCTTCTTTCCCTATGCAGGCACAAGCTTATGTTAAAAGAAATTGATGTTTGTAACAAATTTCTTTTATTCGAAGTGTAGTGTAAGTGTGAAACAGTCATCTCATTCTTCCTAAACAATGTCAGAATTACCATCTGTTTCTTTTTTTTTTTTTTTTTTTTTTTTGCAGTTTTTGGCCAAGGGCTGGGTTTGAACCTGCCACCTCCAGCATATGGGATCAGCGCCCTACTCCACTGAGCCACAGGCACCACCCCAACCAGCTGTCATTTCTAAGGGGATTAAGAGGTCGTCATTCACTAAAGACATGCTCTCAGCAGAGACACTGTTGGCTGTGCATGAGGCAAGTTCCCTGGGAGAGAGGGCAGGTCTGTCCTCTGCTGTCTGTTTCCCCTCAGCTTTTTGTGTCCCTCTCAGAAAGTGCTAGAACAGAGTCTTGTGTAATCCCTTCCACAGCATTTTAGGACCAGGAATGCAATCCTCATTTTACTGGCAAGCAAACCGAGGTTCAGAAGGGTATCATGAGTGCAAATCAGTGCTGTCCACCCACCCCTTGGCAGTAGTTGCATTGTAGAGAAGGTGAAACCAGGTGACTGCTAAGATGTAAGATTCTCCAGCACCACCTGAGAAACAGCAAAGGCTGAAACTTACTGGAGCAGGCATCCCTCTTTGCTTCTCAGGAGGGGAAAGTGTAAGTTGCAACTGTTGGAAATATAACAGAGCTCAAATTCATCTTCACCACCCTCTCCTATATTTACCTGCAATGGTGTAAACATGCCAATGTTTTATCTACAAAGGATAAAAAATTCCCAACTATGATCATGTATTCTTGGGAAAGTACTCTCAGGGGTCTCTCAAGGTTAAAAAGGTGACTACTGTTGGTGGGACTGCCAACTTTGGAAAGAAGTATGGAAAATCCTCAAAGAACTCAAAATAGACCTACATTTGATCCCACAATCCATTACTAGGCATCTACCCGGAAGAAAAAAAAATCCTTTTATCATAAGGACATTTGTACTAGATGGTTGATTGCAGCTCAATTTGCAATCGCCAAGATGTGAAAACAACCTAAATGCCCATCAACCCAGGATTGGTTAATAAATCCAGAATGGATTAATAAACTGTGATATATGTATACTATGGAATACCATTCAGCCATAAAGAAGACAGAAATGTTACATATTTTGTATTAACCTGGGGTGGAGCTAAAACACATTCTTCTTAATAAAGTATCACAAGAATGGAAAAGCAAATATCCAATGTCCTTAATAATAATATGAAGCCAGTAAATGATTTAATATATACCCACATAAGAGAAAAATTTCATTCAATTCAAGTTGGGGAAAAGTGGGGGAGGGGAAAAGAGGAGAGAAGGGGATTGAGAGAAAAATTTCATTCAATTCAAGTTAGGGGGGAGGTGGGGGAGGGGCAAAGGGGGGAGGGAAGGGGATTGGTGCCCTTCCAGCTAACAGGCACAACGTGAGTGTATATGTCACACAACTACAATAGGGACTTTACATGACAAATGCCAATATTGTCATCTAATCATTTGTGCCCTCATATTAATCTGAAATAAAATATATATAAGAAAAACTAAATAAAAACAAAAAGGCAACTATGTATCCCAGCTGCCCAGGACAGTACCAGTTTTTACAAAGTCTCCCCCCAAATGATGTCTAACACGGCCCCTTACACACTCTCAAAAGTATCCTGATGCGTCATGGTCATCCGTAACCAAATATGGCTACACACGAGCCTCACTTAGGGAAATTTGTTAAACTTGTTATAATCGATAAAGCCGAAAAACTTATGGGAGTGAGATCCAGGCATGGGTAGATTCTTTTTTAAAGCTTTCCCCAGTGATTTTTAATGTGCAGCCAAGGTTGAAGGCCGCCGTCCTCAGTGGAAAACTCGAGCCTCCCTGGTGAGCCAAGGTGAGTCAGGTCGATGGCACAGCGGTTGATGGTGGGAGCTCAACACGTCCTGAGCCGCCCCAATGTGGGAATTGGGACAGCAACACCGGGTCTGGCAGACCCCATCTGAGGCTCCCCTGTGCCCACTGGTTTTCTTCCCATGTTCATCCACTGCCAGCTTCGGGGGAAGGTCAGAGCTCCGTGCAGCTCACAGCACCAGCAGGCAGGGAGTGTTCACCTTGCTCCCGGAGAGAGGCAGGGAGGGGAGTTGCCTATTTCACTTGAAACAAAGAAGAAGAACCCAGAGAGACATATTTTTTCCACACATTTTGGAAGGGTTCCGCCAGAGAATTCCATAGAGGAGAATGGGGTCAGCCCGGTGGCAGAGGCCAGCCCCAGAGCCCAGGGTGAAAATGTGTCCTGTGCACAGCGTCCCGAGCACACTGTCTCCAAATGCTGCATTTCTCCTATTTAAAGCTGCAGAGGCAAGTCCCTGGCCTCCCTTCGCGCACCAGGGAGGTTCCTGAGAAGACAGGGCCTGCCATCTCCTTGTCCCAGCCACAGAGAAGAGTCTGTCCCCAGGAAGTTCCCCTGGGTTTTGAATCAATTTTGTACCTCTGGCGTTTTCACTCCTGACCGAAAAGCACTTCCAAGAGAACAAAAAAGAGATTTAAGAGAGGTCTTTTCTTCTAAAGAGGAGCTGCAAATATTACTATAGCTGGACCTAGATGGGGTTTGTCCCTAATACATTCTAACTAGAGTAGAATCTCCATAGTTGACCACCTCCCTAAATTGAACTAATTTTCCTGGACCAGACATGCACCACAGTTACTAAGGCATCATTCCTTATATTGACCATCTCTGTGTGTTGACCAATTTGTTACAATCCCTTGGGTGGTCTTACAGGGAGTCTACTATATTTACTACATTATGCCACTCAATGTTTGTCAGATTTTTTCTGAAAACCTCTTCCATGACCTACTAGGAAAACTTATTCCAGGAAATATTATTTGTGAAACTTCAATGTATGTGGGAAAATATTGGCTTCTGTGGATTTAACAATCACAATTTTGACCTAGTAGTGAGAAAGATACTGCCAAATCCCCCCTGCCATAAAAGCTATAACAATTTACTCTACCACTAACAATGTTATACTCATACACACACCATACACACACACACCTTACTACCTTAGCATTTTCAAACTTTTTGATTTTTTCCAACCTGGAAAATAAAAATGATTATCTCCATTTGGTCTTAATTTTTATTTCTTATTAGTGAGACACAGCAACTTGGTATATGCTTCAGAAGCAGTTTTAAGCTAGGCACAATGGCTCACATCCTGGCACTCTGGGAGTCCAAGGCTGGAGGACCTCTTGAACTTAAGAGTTCAAGACCAGCCTGAGCAAGAGTGAGATCCTGTCTCTATTAAAAGTAGAAAAATTAGCCAGACATCATGATATGCACCTATAGTCCCAGATACTCAGGAGGCTGAGATAGGATCACTTGAGCCCAGGAGTCTGAGGTTGCTGTAATCTATGACTGTCATAATGCCACTGCACTCTATCCAAAATGACAGAGAAAGACCCTGTCTCAAAGAAAAAGAAAAAATGAAGAACCAGTTTTACTTTCTCAATAGATGCTTTTTATATCTTTTACCCACTTTTCTTATTTCTTATTGATTTGTAGAAACTCTTTACATATTAGAAAAACCATCCCTTCCTCTGTGACATAAACTGCACATGTCTTTCCAATTTGCTGTCAATCTTCTGATTTTGTATAGGATACATTTAGTTAAGTCCATTTTAATATAATGGATTTGTTAATATTTTCTTTTGTGGTTTCCGACTTTCATAGCATACTTTAGAAGGCCTTATAGGGAAAACATCTTTCATTATTTCTTTAGTATGAGATCTTAAAGGGCCTGAGCCCGGCCAGAAATCATTCAATAGAAAAATATTCAAAGAAAAACATAACCTAATTTGTCCTTCTTTCTACATGTGAAGACCATAATACCCCAAAAGAAATCTAAAAAAAAGAAACCATCTGTTTTCAAGGATGGTACACGATGGAAATTCCCACCTGAGAAACTTTTTCCCATGAGATGTCTTAATCTAGAATTCCCAGAGCTTGTGTAACTAAACTCCTCTGATTTTTTTGAGGTCCTGTTTATTTCTGAGTCATTTGAAAAAATTCTTCTAAGATTAGGGAAAATCTCTTCCTATCAATCCAGCAACTTCCATGTCACTTGGGGGCCTCCTAGCAAACTTCAATCTGGTAACAATTGCACAAAACAAGTAAGACTGTCCGGGTCAAAATATAACAGGTCAGATTTCTCCAGTGAAAGACTCTAAGGAATTAAATGAGGGTCTATGGAATTAAATGAGATTTCTTTTGCAAGTATTTTGGTGCACTCATCTGTGTCTAGAGAACCTATTGTTCTCCCGTGCCCACTAAATCCTGCCTCCCCAACTCCCAGCATATCAGCCTATCCCTACAAGAGGGCTTTCAACTCCATTTCCCCTTTGGTCTTCTTCTCTGGGCATGGATGACTGCCCTGACCCCCAGCATGGTGGCAGAAAGCAGGTTCACTGTGCCCTGGTTACCCTTTCAGTATACTGCATCTAAGCCTCCACTTTGCTTGCCTGAGTCTGGTGAGACACAACTCCAGACACACAAGTTACATGAAGGTGGTTTATTACTATAATATAGGTAGGTGGCAAGGTCAACTACAGCCTAGGATTCATGATAAGCCAGGGCAGATGGGTCTCATCTGTGTGTGTCACTTGCACTACAGCTGAGGAGTCCCAGAAAGCAGCCCACCCTGGGCTTTACACCCTGGAAGATATATGACTCACTGGAATAAAGCATTAAAGGACAGTTAGGAGAGACAGAACCAGAGCCCAGGCTGTTCTAGCCAGCTCCTCTATATCATGTATTGTGTTCCCAGAACATTCTACTGTTATACTTGGGAGCTAACTTATAAAGAGGAAAGGGAAGAAAACTTGGTCAGTCCAAGGCCACTCAGAGAGCTGTCCTGCAAGCAGCTGGTTGCCTGCCATCTTCCCTGCCCCTGCCCCCACCCCTCTGTCAGTCCTGCTTCTCCCCCCACCCAGTACAGACTCTGGGTCAAAGAAAATCCATCCTGCAGGTGCATTAAGAGACATCCATATCTGGGAGCTGACCAATTGAGTTGGTCTATTAAGAAAAGAGTTAGGGACTCGGCGCCTGTGGCTCAACGGGCTAAGGCGCCAACCACGTACACCTGAGCTGGTGGGTTCGAATCCAGCCCGGGCCTGCCAAACAACAATGACGGTTGCAACCAAAAAATGGCTGGGTGTTGTGGTGGGCGCCTGTAGTCCCAGCTACCTGGGAGGCAGAGGCAGGAGACTCGCTTGAGCCCAGGAATTGGAGATTGCTGTGAGCTGAGATGCCACAGCACTCTATCCAGGGTGACAGCTTGAGGCTCTGTTTCAAAAAAGAAAAAAGAAACAGAAAAGAGTTAGGAATTTATCAAAAGCAAATGGATATAAGTAGGTTTCATAGAAGCACTGAGTACGTTGGATACTTTTTCCTCCATTCTTAAGATACTTTACTCAGGAGAAGTGTTCCAAGTCCCTCCATGTAAACATAAAGGAGGTAAGGCTCCATCTTTTTTTAAGGTTACATAGTATTCCATGGTACACATATACCAGTATAAAAAAAAAACCAACACATTGTACCCCACATATGCATAAATGTATTCATGATCTATGTGTATTTGACTCAATAAAAAAAAAGCAAATGGATATGGGTGAGACAGGGTTAAGGATGGGTCTTCCCTTGACAAGTTGCATGGTCTTGAGCAGTGGTTCTCAACCTTCCTAATGCCTCCTAATGCCGCGACCCTTTAATACAGTTCCTTATGTTGCGGTGACCCCCAACCATAAAATTATTTTCGTTGCTACTTCATAACTGTCATTTGCTACTGTTATGAGTTGTGATGTAAATAGCTGATATGCAGGATGTATTTTCATTGTTACCAAGGGGTCGTGACCCACAGGTTGAGAACTGCCATTTTATCTATCTGGACTCAGTTTCATTAATTGTAAAATGAGAGTAACACTGACTTCGTAGTGTTATGAGAAAGGTGGAAAAATGTGCAAGAACAAGCACCGAGCACAGGGCCTGCCACGCAGTGAACTCCAGGGTCCACACATGTGGACCTCTGGCTCTTGCCCCACACCACTGTATGGAGATCCGTGGAGACACTTCAGAAGTAGAGGGAACAGGGAGGCATGAGTCTGGTGGTGACAGCTGAGCTCAGAGCCTCCCTTGATCATCAGATCAGAGACCCACAGGAACTGCAGCCCGGCTTTGCTCATGTCACTGGCACTTATTCTCTGCTGGGTCCCCCCAAAACCTCTGGACTCGGACCTGTAACCCAAGACAGTGACTGGGCATCCTGAATTTTCTGTACATCCTATAAGTAAGGCTGGTCCCCTTTCCCAGTCTCTAAGACACTTCAATGTTTTTCTCTCCCCTCCTCTCAAAACACCCTGGCAATTGTTGAAGTTTGCATGGGGTTCAGAAACACCCCTACAAGTCGATCTTGTGTTTGGAAGCGTACTCATGCCTGAGAGATCGTTTACTTGTGAAGGAGGAGCTTAAAGTTTAGAGACACAAAGAGTGAGACTTGTCCAAGGTCAACAGCTGGTTGGCCACCAAGCCAAAGCCAGAGTCCATCCTTGCTGGCCCCTGCCCTGTGCCACCTATCAACCCGCTGTGGCTCCCAGACCAACTGTCTCCCACTTCCTCTAGGGCGTCTCCTGGTGAGAACTCTGCTTTTTAATTCTATCTTGGATGAAAATAGAACAGGCTAACTTTGTAATGTCATCAAATATTAAGCTTGATTTTCCCAGCTACTGACATCCAAATTTGGCCAGCAAGCTCCAAGGCCCCGGTGGAGTCTGTTGGCTGTGCTACAAGAATCGGGGCTTGTAGCCAGGGAACAGAGACAGCCCCTCTCCGTGGCAGGAGACAGGCTACAGGGCCTGCAAAGCTCAGTGATTGCCAAGAAGCCAGGGACAAGGCAACCCCGATAATGACGGATGGGGGTAAGGGTCCTCCATTAAAATTTTCAACCACAGGCACTCTGTGACCACACATACTTAAAATGCCATCCATCCCTGGGAGATGGAAGCCGAGCGGCTGTTAAGGTTATGGTGTGAAGTTGCCAGAAATTGGAGACATAATGCTTCACTTGTCTTTTGGAAGACTTTTGAAAGAAAAGTCCTCCATGACATGGAGCACGTCGTGCCAATGGAAGCAGGGGAAATACAATTTTCTCACCGGTTTTCTTGAGAGTTAACACCAAAGCCTTATCATATTTGAAAGGATCGAGTTAGGGGAAAAAAAAAAACTCCAGAATGAGAAAAGTAGTCTCTGGAGTTAGAAAAGTGTGGATTTGGTCTCTGGCAAAATTTTTTTTCCATGGGCAGATCCCTTACCATCTCTGAACCTTGGTTGACCCTTTGCTGTCTTGGAACCCAGTTGTACAATGAGGCTAGGAACACCTTCCTCTAAGGGCTGCTTGGAGGATCGGAGGGCGCGTGTTATAACACACCTGACCCTCGGAGGGCCTGGGAGCTGTCCGTTAGAGCTTCAAATGGACTTTACTTATTCTCATGTCTTAATGTTTTATATGGGGAAACTGAGTCCCACCTGGTGAAGTGACTTACCTACACCCGAATAGAATTCAGGCCTCCTGATTCTCTGTAAGCAACCTTCCCCTCCTTCAAGGGAAAGCTGTCAGACATCTCCTCCTTTCTCTTTCCCGGACATTCAACATCTCTTAACCCTTCAGCGTGGGGCACAGGAGGGCTTCGGAGGCTCTTTGTCACTTTCAGCACCTTTGCTTTCCAAGGCCAGGCCTCAACTTGACCTTGAGAGGTAAGAGATGCCTGAGTAATCTCCCCGAGCAATCTGAACCTGACCTTGCAAGGTAAGAGATGCCTGAGTAATCTCCCCGAGCTATCTGAGTCTGGAGAGGGTAAGCATAGCAGGGAAAGAAAGGCAGAGAGACAGACTCTTAGAACCCGTCATGGCAGATAAAGGAGATTTACCTTGACACTGTTTTCAAACAATTGCAGGAGAGAAACCACGAACTGCTACGGCTAAATGTGAGGAACTCAAGGAGAGGAAGACAGCTGTGAACCAGGAGATGCAGAGTGGGTGGAGAGTCTGGGAGAGCTAACAGCGCTCAAGTGCAAAAGGGAGCAAAATCCAGAAAGGAAGGCCACCCACCCACCGCCAAAGGCTCCTGCCCTGTTTCTTTCTATCATCCATCTTAATGGGAATTTGCTGACCTTGGCATTGTAAGTACAAGTAGAACTTTAGTAGCTACTCCCATGTACTTTGTGTACATTTGGGGTGCTTCCAACAATTAAAATATTTTCTCCTCCAAAAAGCTGACGGATGGGGTGGAGCCACATCCCCCGTTCAGATGACTTGGATTTTACTGCTGTGCAACCCCAGACCCTGATCCCACATGTGAGGGGCACTTACTGGGACACATCCAGGGAGGATGTTTGGCCTCAGGAACGTGCATTCTAAGTTGGAGGTAAAGATGAAATTTGGAATAAGACTGTGCATGAAGACGTAAAGAGATGGTGCCTAGAACATCATCAAATGAGGGGAAAGGGAGAGAGCGTAGGGATTGTTCAATCCAGTTCTCCAATGTGGGAGACACGGAGGGGACCAGAGAGGAGAAGTAACTTGCTCAAGGTCACACAGCTAGTTTGTGGTATGAGGACAGGCACCTGTCCTTTTCCCCAGCACCCTGTGTGCTTCGTGCCACCCTCAGCTTCTTCTGGGTGATTGGAAGGAAGTGAGGAGCTTTCATCCGTGTTCTTATACAGACATGGCCCTCCTCCTGGACCCAGACAGACCCCCCATGGGCAAGCACCAAAGCCTGCATCCAGGTGGGCCTGTCCTTTCTTTCATAGTGAGCA
Source organism: Arctocebus calabarensis (assembly GCA_963573935.1). Lineage (NCBI taxonomy): Eukaryota > Metazoa > Chordata > Mammalia > Primates > Lorisidae > Arctocebus > Arctocebus calabarensis. Next base: position 8,881 of record CAUYON010074153.1, on the reverse strand, counting down.
AAGCCCTAGACCACTTAGCCCTCCTCTCCTGGCCTCTGCTGCAGCAGAGAACTGAGGAGTTTACTGCTTGGCCACAGTCTGGGCGGGACAATGGGAGCTGCTGGCTGTAGACTGTGACCTGCCATGCTGTCCAGTCGGGGCACACGCTCTATCCACGCTGGCGTCTGGGGTCTACTGTGCTGGGCACAGCACTCGAGCTTATACTTGCATGTCTCTCCATCCTTCTCACAATACCATGAAGTTAATGCTACTCTTACCACCCTCATCTTAAAGGTAAAGAAATTCAGCCCCTTCGGGCCCAACAGCCTCCTCGAGGCCTGCAACTGATCAAGGACAGAGCTGACTTCACTCCGTCCACCACAGCCCGCCGTACCCACTCCTTGTTGACAAATCTCCAAGCTCCTCTTGTGCCATACCATTCATTCATCACCACCACCCACGTGGTAGCCCCGTTTCCCAGCTGAAGAAACCAAGTTCGGAAATGAAGAATGGGCTGCTAAGATCAGGTACCACTGGGTTCATGCATCCATCGGTGTGACTTGGAGTTCTTGTTTGCACTCAGCTCCCAATTCTGGTGCATTCTGATGCTGTGGGTTACTTCTAATTGGGGTCCTGGAAGGTTTGAGGCTGGCAGAGGGGAGTATTGAGCCTAAGGAGCATGAGCTGGCAGAAGAAAGTAAGGATTTGGCAATGACGATTCTCAGCTGGTGTTGGGGCAGGCATGGCATCAAGTGATAAAAGTTTGGTGGCACACATGACAAGATCAAAAGATTCCAAATGATGTTCCATAAGTAATTGCCACCCCTGTCCCAGGCACAGTGTGACTGGGCCCTGGTCTCATCAGGACTGTTGAATCACCACTTTAAGGACACTGATCCAGGGTTTTGCCCTTCAGCCCTGTAAAGCTGAGAATACCTGAGTTGCCTTCCAGGGATGTCCAACCCTAGGCCAAGGGCCGCGTGTAGATTATGTGAGGGTTGTTTTGCTTATCCGTGGTATCAGATAGCATGAAAATTATGTACAGCCTTTGTTTTTTTGCCTGTCAGCTTGTGGTAATGTTTGTGTATTTAATGTATGGCCCAAGACAATTCTTCCAAAAGATTGGACACCCTGGAAGCTTCCCAGTATCCCAGTAAACATAGATGTTCTTGTAACTTGGCTTCTTAGCTCTTACCTTTCATCTTCAACTGACTGAGTCACCCCAGTCCCACATCAGGTCTGCAGGATATTGGCCACAAAGGCATCGATTGGCAACGGTCCCCCAAATAAAACTTACTCATTGTTGTGGCGAGCCTGCAAGGCATTTCTGGCACACTGTGTCCAAGAACCCACAAAGAATACCCCTTATCCACCAGGCCATGAGGGAGGGTGTGGCATTAACAGCTGGCATCAACACATGGGCTGATGCTGGCCGGGGACTTCAGCAGCCTCCACTAGACTCCCCCAAAGGGAAGAAACCTTGCAGAAATGGCCTTGGCAGCCTGAAATCCTCCAGAAAAGGCTGTGCAGGGGGACTCCAATGATTTGTAATCAAATTGTGTTTCATTAAAGAGAAAGTGTCCAGAGGTTTCCTGTTGGCTGTGTTCTCCCAAATTAAAGAGAACAACTGTAAGTCAGATACCAACAGGCGAGATGAGCCCAAGGAAACTTCATCTCTTTAGATGCCCATTCATACACAGCTCATGGGTCCTGCTCAGGCAGGGGGTGAGTTGGATCCTGTCTTTGCCCAGAAAGCATGGGTTCAAGTTCTAAAACAGTTCTAAGTGTCCTTGGCCATATGACTTTGAACCAGACCCTCTCTGACCCTGCCTGTAGTCTTTTTTTTTTTTTTTGAGACAGAGTCTCACTATGTCGCTCTCGGTAGAGTGCCATGGTGTCACAGCTCACAGCAACCTCAAACTCCTGGTAGCTGAGACTACAGGCGCCCGCCACAACACCCAGCCATTTTTGGTTGTAGTTGTCATTGTTGTCTAGCTGGCCTGGGCTGGATTTGAACCCGCCTCACTCGGCGTATGTGGCTGGTACTGTAACCACTGTGCTACGGGTGCCGAGTTCCTGCCTGTAGTCTTTAAAACAAGGAAGAGTTATTTGTAGGGTGACCAGCCATCCCAACTTGCTAAAGAATGGGGAGTTCTCCAGGACGTAGGATTTTAATGCTAAAATCAGGAAAGTTCTAGACAAACTGGGATAAGTTGGCCACCCTATTGGGCTTCATGAGGTCCCTGCCTATGCCAGTCTTCTGTGGTTATCTTGACCAACTCTAACTTTCTTGGGAATTATTGAGTTACAAGAACCCTGTAAGCCTAGAACAGATGTTTCCTGAGCCTGGTAGGTTTCCAGCACCCAAAAGGTGCCACATCACTTCCCAGCCCTTTAGCTAACATCAAGTGCAGGAAGGACAGGTATTTCCCCCTTCTTGGGTCCCTGGCCAAACATGGTCACCTCAGGTTGTTCTGAGATCTTGGAGTTCTGTGCTGGTGAAGCCCCCAGAAAGGTTATTACCTACGACTGTCACCATGACTCCAGAGGTTGACAAATATCTATCTTTTCAGGGGAAGAAGTCAAGGCCCGAAGCATTTTTGTGATTTTCTTGAGGCTACATAAAGCCAGGACGAAGCTATGCCTGTCTACTCCAAGCTCAGCGGCTCTTTGGCTGCAGTAGGTGGCCGGAGACCCACATGGGTACAGACAGGTGAGCCCGTGCCCCTAAAGCACCTGTGTTCACCTTACCATGAAACCTTCGCACAATGTTCCATAGAGATGCAGAGCTGCCGCTTTCTATGCACCCCAATAACCCCTCACAGGGGTCACCCCACTCAATATCACGAAGCACAGGCCCTCCCAGCAAACCAGGGCCTCCGTCTCACCTCCCTCCTTTCTGCTGACAATCAAAGTGGGGGGCAGGGATGCTTTGGACGTATACACAGGCAGGGGGAAGGGCGGACTGCCCCACCCTGCTCTAGTCAGGGGCTCCCTGGAGCCAACCCCCCCCAAAAGCAAGACATCCTCAGAGGCTCAAACTGGGCCAGAGAAACCCAAAATCCTAGCCAAGAGGGATGGAAACCCAGGAGGAAACAGGGGCCTGAGAGGAAGCGACAGCGTGTGATTTTTAATTTACTTTTTCTTGCCCTGGGACAAGAATTAATTTGACTTGGGAAAAAAAAAAAAAGTAACTTTTTACTTGACTTTTAAAAAGTAAAATTTCTGCAACTCTTTTTCCACTTAACAGAACATTTCCTCAAACTTCTAAGGCATAATGTTAATATGCGCCAAAGATGGGGAATTCCCTGGGCTCAGCTCACATCTCAGTGAACTGATTTTTTTCCTAATTTCCTAGTAATACTGGCTGGGTTATGCTAACAGGAGAGTTAACAGCTCATTTTGCTACAGGGAAGATAATAACAGGAAATGATCTTTAATAATGAATTAAACAGACTCCTTGGATCCTGATTCTTTTTATTAGATAAGGTCAATGGCATCTTGAATGAGCAAATCTATACTAGGCCGGCAACAAGATACAGAGAAAATTGTCAAAGTGACTCATAGGATAAGGCATGAGCTCCGAAGATCTGACTGCAGATGGCGAGGAGTTCGCTACAGTGGTAAGATCATGAGCTCTAAACCCAAACCTAGACACTCACCCACACTCGCTGTGTGACCTTGGCCATGACCTCCCCTCTCTGACGCTGTCTCCTTAGTGACACACTGGATAATAATTCCCACTTTGTGGAGATGTGTGATCCATCACCTCTGCCCACTTCCTTACCTAGAAGGTAGCTTTTACAAAGTATTTTGTTTTTTTATTTATTTATTTTTTTTTATTTTATTTATTTTTTTTTTTTTGGCCAGGGCTGGGTTTGAATCTACCACCTCCAGCATATGGGGCTGGTGCCTACTCCTTTGAGCCACAGGAGCTGCCTTATTATTTATTTATTTATTTATTTATTTATTTATTTTGCAGTTTTTGGCCGGGGCTGAGTTTGAACCCGCCACCTCTGGCATATGGGGCCAGGCCCTCCTCCTTTGAGCCACAGGTGCTGCCTTTTTTTTTTTTTTTTTTTTTTGAGACAGAGCCTCAAGCTGTCACCCTGGATAGAGTGCTGTGGCATCACAACTCACAGCAACCTCCAATTCCTGGGCTCAAGCGAGTCTCTTGCCTCCGCCTCCCAAGTAACTGGCACTACAAGCGCCTGCCACAACGCCCAGCCATTTTTTGATTGCAGCCGTCATTGTTTGGCGAGTCTAGGCTGGATTCAAACCCACCAGCTCAGGTGTACATGGCTGGCGCCTTAACCCCATTTTTTGATTGCAGCCGTCATTGTTTGGCGGGCCTAGGCTGGATTCAAACCCACTAGCTCAGGTGTACATGGCTGGCGCCTTAACCCGTTGAGCCACAGGCGCCGAAACTTTTACAAAGTATTTTCACATGCATTGTGTCATTCAGCTCTCAGAATAACCTCCCTTAAAACAGACCATCCAGACCAAATTAGCCCCATTTCAGGACGGAAGGTCAAACATTGCCCAAGACACGCACTTAGCAAGTCCAAGGACTAGGACCCTCACCTGGTCTTCTAGCTCCAGTTATTTCATCTCTATAATCCTTGTTCTTTAAACTAGTTTTCTCCATCATTTTTAATCACACAGATTATTTTTAGTAAAAAGCTTTTTTGGGACGCATCATCACAACCTGTGTATCAATATTTATTAGTCATAAGCATAGTCTATTCTATTCATAGCATAGAAGTATATACATATATAATCGAACACACAAAAATAGAAGAAATAGATACATATATAAACTAAATGTAAACCGAAGAGCTAATATTTTCTTGAAGAAAGAGGAAGGTGTAGATAAACTGGAGAGACAAGAGAGGCAATTGATGGTCAGGGAAATATGCAATGCCTGTGGCTGGGGGCAGCTAGACCTTCTGACTTTCATCAAAGAGGAAGCAGAGGGGTAGAGAGGTTAGAGGTCTGCTCAAGGTCATGCAGAACTCACCTCTATAGGGTCCCTGCTCCATTCCCTTTCCACTATATAGAGCAGAGTTGGTACTGACGCTGGCGAGCCCTAGGGAGCCATGGAAAGTGTTTGAGGGAGAGCAGAGAAATACACAGCCCGCTTCTGAATGTTTAGCCCACTGGCTTACACAGGCGGGCAGTTTCACCCCAGCCAAAGTGCTGGGCTCACGTCCTCATAGCCAAAGCCCATGTGTAGAGGTTGCGGTTCCCAGAAGTTTCCAAAGCGGGGGATATAATTACAATGTTTTAAAGCAAACAAACACACACCCGAGTGGGAGGACTGTGTATTTATTTGACTAATTAGAGAGAATTCGCTGAAAGGATGTACAATAACATCAGCCTCTTTTCTTTTTCTGTTAGTAATACTAATTGACATTTTCTTTTGACATTTTATTAGTAACTCATCTTTATTTTTATTGTGCTTTCAATAAGGTACAGAGACAAAGCATCATACTCTCTGACAACAAATGAGTGTGAGTCATGCATCATGCAAAAAGCAGTGTCTCAGGAAGCCTGTGGGGCAGAGCGCCAGTTATCAGCCTGTTGCAGGTAGAGGAGGGGCAACTCTGGCATTCATCACGCACAGAGGGAGGCTTTCCAATCTGTCCTGTCTGCCACCAACACCAGCTCTGCTTAACCCAGCTCCCAAAGAGGCCACTGTCAGCATTTCTGGGCCCAAGCCCATATTGCATCCTGATGACCAAGAAGGACAAGCGAGTTGTTAGGTGTCTCTGTCCCTTCTGCTGCTTCCACATGCCTGCTGTTCATACTGAGAAGGAGGCAAGAAACTCTTGTCTCAATTTGGTACAGTTAAAACATGTTTTCTGAAAACCCATTATAGGATGCATCCAGGCTCAGCACAATGTAACTAAAAGAGCAACTTGGAGCAAGACAGATCTGGGTTCAACTTCATCACTTGGAGCCTCTATTTTCCATCGGTAAAATGGAAATTCAATACCTGCCTCGTGGAGTGCTATTGATAATCAGATCAGAAAATCACACAAAGCACCTGACACGAATACCTGCTGCGTTCCTGTGTCCCACAAAGATGTATTAATATTAATATTTTGGGCCAATGGAAAATACAACTAATGTGGTTCAGAGAACTTAAGACTAGGACAAAGTAGGTTTGAATAAGTGTCCCCTAACAGACACCATAACAATTCTTTCTTAATATAGGGGAGGGAGGCAGGCAGAAACACAGATCACTCCAATATATGGCCGAGTCTAACAAGTTGGACAGTGGGAGCCACTGAAGGTCTTTGAGCAGGGGAGGGGAATGACAAAACCTATACAGCACATGGGCAGAGACCCAATACTGCCGTGCCCATCAAGCACTTAAAAATGTGGCTAGTCTGGGGTGGCGCCTGTGGCTCAAAAGAATAGGGTGTTGGCCCCATATGCCAGAGGTGGCAGGTTCAAACCCAGCCCCAGCCAAAAACTGCAAAAAAAAAAATGTGGCTAGTCTGAATTGAAATGTGCTGCAGGCATATAATGCTTACTTGCTTTCCAAGATTTAGTACCTTAAAAAGAATATAAAAGACTCATTAATAATGTTTACATTATTACATGTTGAAATGATAGTATCCTGAAAATATTAGGTGAAAAAATGTTATTAAAATGAATCCTATCTATTTCCTTCTCTTTTTTCTTAACATGGCCACCAAAAATATTCTAACATTACATACACAGCTTCCCCTGTGTTTCCATTGGACAGCACAGCCCCCCCAGAGTGATGGCCAGATGTATCAGACTGCTGGAGACTGCAGCAGGAGCTGGGCCATTTCATTCCAGCCAAGCTGCTGATGTCCTCTAGGCCCGGCCCTATCTCTCCCGCTGCCAGTTCACTGAGTAATTAAAATGCCTTGAAGCAGAGAGCCTGGCTCCCGAGTGTGTTTGACCATCCTCGGAGAGTTTTGCAAAGTTGTTTCAACGGGAAGCATCAGACAGTGTTCTCAAACACTCCATGTTGTCCAGAGCGGGGATCTCGCGCCAAAGTGCCTGGCTCTTAGCCCTGAGATCTGGCACCAAATGGATTGCTTTTCTGCAGCGATTTTCCTGGTGGAGAGCTTGCTAAAATACCTGCAGAATCTATCCCCACAGACCCCATGCATGGTGCTTCTGGGAGAGTAGACAAAGCAGAGACCGTTCTCCGGCATTTCCCTTTGCTTGGCGCAACCCAAGCTCATGCTCAAATTCAATTCAATTCAGCTCCAATTCAACCAATAATGCCACAGACCTTCTGGGTGGGGACCTCGAACCTATGCTCTTCTTTTCTTCATTATCAAAATGTAGACGCTGGGTGGCATGGTCTGGAACATTCTGGGAGAGGGCATCATACCGGGTGGGTAAGTGTATGTGTTCCTGCAGTCATTGGGTCATTCGGCAGGCATGGGGACACGGTTCAAGTCCTGCTTCTGCCATCTACTGGCCGTATGGCCTGAGGCAAATTACTTTGCCTAAGTGAGCCTGGCAAAGTTTTGTTTGTTTGTTTGTTTGTTTTTGAGACAGACTCTCATTTTATTGCCCTCGGTAGCTCACAGCAACCTCCAACTCCTGGGCTCAAGCAATTCTCTTGGCTCAACCTCCCAAGTAGCCGGGACTACAGGTGTCTCTAAAAATACACCCAACTATTTTTAGAGACAGGGTCTCGCTCTTGCTCTGGCTGGTCTCAAACCCATAGCTCAGGCAATCCACCCACCCTAGCCTTCCAGAGTGCTAGAATTACAGGCATGAGCCACTGGACCCAGTAGTCTGTTTCCTCTTTTGTAAAATGAGAATGAAGATAGCAGGGATGTCCACCTCATGGGTCTCTGGGTGGTTAGATTAGATTAAAAAATTAGATTAGAAAACGATGCATGGTACAATATTTGGCACCTGGTAAGCACCAAATAACGTCATCTAATAAATAAAGACTTCTCAGCTTATTTCGGAAGCATTAGTCCAAGCTCCAGAAGGCCTTGGTCCGTGCTGGGGGTTGACAGCTCTTCCAGCTGCTGCTAAGCAACTCGGCTGAGGGATCCTGCTGCTGCTCGTACCCAGGTACGGAAGGTCTGCACCCAGATGGGCAAAGATGTCTCTATTTGCTGGCGTTTCCAAAAAGCATCACCAAAAAGGAGACTCCTACCCTAGTGTGGCTCATCGAGTAGGGCACTGGCCCCACATACCGAAGGTGGCAGGTTCAAACCCGGCCTCGGCCAAACTGCAAAACAGAAAAATAGCTGGGCATTGTGGTGGGCACCTGTAGTCCCAGCTACTCGGGAGGCTGAGGCAAGAGAATCGCCCCAGTCCAGGAGTTGGAGGTTACTGTGAGCTGTGTGATGCCACGGCACTCTACCGAGGGCTATAAAGTAAGACTCTGTCTCTACAAAAAAAGAAAGAAAAGAAAGAAAATCTGAACAGGAACAATGCCTGCGTCTTGTTTCAGAAATTCCTTACTGTCACAATTTTATCACCTTCATCTTAGTAGTCACATACCGAACAGTCAATGTCTTAGGGCAAGAACATTAATTTCTGAGGACTGTCAGTGGCTGGGTGGTCCTGTGTCCTCTTAGCTAGAATCTGTAGTGTTAAATAAATATTCCTTCTCAATCAAGGCCAGGAGAGAAGAAAGATATTTGGAGATTGCTTCATCTTTCCCTAATACTTTCTTTTTTTCTTACTCTTCTATATTCTTAATTACACTGGAGTCATCTCATCATAAACACTGTACACATTATAATTTAGGAGTTTTCTCTTTATTATCAGGTAGCAAAAGTGACATTCCATTTTCCGTTCATCCTCTTAGGATATAAAAAAAATTCCTTAACACTTTCTTGAAAATCCTCATGACCTAGATAGAATTCCTAGATAAAATTAACAA
>CAUYON010074151.1:0-22879 GCA_963573935.1 Arctocebus calabarensis | reverse complement strand
AGCCGCCGACAGGATCAGACCGAATGAACAGACGCAACCACTTGCCCAATCTCTGCCGCTTTAGCCTTCCTCAGGGTGTCCAGAAGCCTCACGCTGTCTCCCTGTGTCCCCAAAGGGAAGTTTCTGGGCAGATCCCGCCTGGAAGAGATGCCTGAAGTCCTCTCTCCCCAGTCTCAGTACACTTTACTCTTAAATACACTTTCTAATTCAAATTAATAGGTAAATAACATAATCATTCTTCTTAGTACATACTGATAAAAATAATATGCTGTAAGTAAAAAATATCATCACCATAATAACACTAACCTATACTCACCTGGCAGCATGTTTCAATTTACCTGGCCCTAGTTTAGCACTTTACATTAATGAAGTCTATTAGCTCATCTAATACTCACTTTAGCATTTGATGTATATGCTTTATTAGTCCCATTTATAGATAAAGAAAATAAAGAAGAAAAAGCTTAAAATAACTTGGCCTAGATTGTACCTCTAATCAGAATGTTACATAAAATATATGATAGCTCGTCTCATACAGACAAGAAGAACTATAGGCATTTCAGGAGTTATTATGGGACAGAAAGATGAAGAAAATCGTTATAGCCTTCTCACCATTGAGTCAGGGTACAAAAGGCAGAGAGTACAAAAAGCTCCAGTTCAGAGGAAGGAGAATTTGTGCTACAGAGCTATGAGTGAAATAACATGCAAACTATTATTTGCATAAAGCCGTCAAGGGAAAGTCAACATGGAATTTGTTTTCCATAGAGTAATAGATGGAAATGTCCCTAGAATGATAAACTGGTAGAACTTAATAAAATGATGCAAAGATATTGTTTCCTTATTGGTTTTTTTTTTGTTTGTTTGTTTGTTTGTAAAAAGATATCTGCAATTATCTCTTATCCCAGCTTGTAAAGTATCTTTGCCTGTTTTAAATTCCTTTGGAAACTGGAAAGCCATCTCTTGGTTTGATGATGTGTACTTGGACCTAGGAGAGCATAGTCCAGCATTCATTCCCTGGTGCCAATGCCGGAGTCAGACATCTTCCTTCGTGATCCACCATGGCACACTCAGTACTCTCCATGCTGCTTCACAGATATGCCTGTCGAGGAAGAATAAAATAACCATTTTTATATATGTGTGTGTGTGTCTTTCACAAAAGCTACAGAGTAAATCTGGACTCTTGTCATAAGAAATCAGAGAAAGACAGATCTTTAAATTTCTGCTCTGAGTTTATATTCAAGATAAAAAATGAGCAATACTTTCCACCCTATTTCAGTATCATAGAACCGTCATGTAAAACATGTTACTAAGGCAAGGAGGAAAATAATGGAGATATGATACCAACAATTTGAACTGATATTGCTAGCTTTATGCTGCATTCTTTCTAAAATCTGTGAGCTTTACCAAGTTCTCGATATTGATAGGAAATAGAAAACACCCCCCAAAAACCCCAAAACACACTTACTCATTGATTTTGAGTAACCCCAAAACACACTTACTCATTGATTTTGAGTAAGTCAATTAAACCCTCTTAAATTCATCACCTGCTTTAGCTGGATAAACTTATTGCTAATAGCGTCTCATCAAAGGTAAATACTGCACAAATCCTTAATCATCTCACTTTCTGTGTTTTTGTAGTCCTTTACATTTTAAGTCTTTCTTATCTTTTTACTGCAGGGCAGTACAAACTGAGACACTTCTTTAGATGAAAGCAAAAATCCCTATGCTATATAGTGGTTGTGCAGAAGCCAAATTGTCTTGTAATTTATCACCTTCCTAATATTTTGAAGGTTTCTATTTTTTTCCCTCTTTGTTATTTGATGTATTTTTAGTGTACTTGCTTGGTTTCTTGCGTTTAAGAGGAAATTTATTCCTATGTTTCTTAAGAATATGAGACATAAAAGCATAGTTATAAAATCTTTGCAGAATAAAAAGTGGTACTTAAATACTTAATAATAATTAATAATTCTGTAGCTCAGAGAAATAAAAGAGAACTTCAAGCACATACTTCTAAGTGAATTATCTTCCCTGTCTAGAGCTTTTTAAATAGATGGAAACTTTGAATTCCTATTAGGCTAGAAAGAAATGAAAATATCATGAAATATCAATGTAAAAGTTATAGTATAAATAAGAAAAAAACAACAGCAACAACAGTGATAAAACATCTGTACCTCAGATGAGTAAAATTGGGAAAAGCATGTTTATTATTTGAATATACATATATAGTCAGCATTTAACTTTAAAATGTTTTTGTATTGACTTTACACACTTTGGGAAGTTAAAGCTGTTATACTAAGGAGGGTTAAATGGGGATAATAGTTGAAAACAATAATCTTGAAACATCTGTATCATAGGGAAATACATTGTAGGAATAGCAGGAAACAAATAAACGACATGATTTTTTTTTTTTTTAACATCTAAGTGTTGGTAACTGAAATCAGTTGGTAACTGTAGAATAACTACCTCATTTTTGGCATCTGTTCACATAGCATTTTCTGGACCCCGAGAAAGTCAAAAGAAAACATGAGAAAGGGGCAGCTTATGTGCTCACAAGCTAAACAACAGCCGCATTAATTAAACAAAGCATAATTACATATGCTTTATTATACCTCATGTTAAAATTTGATTTGCAACATAGCGTCTACGTGACTGTTTTATAGTAAATTGTCAATATAGAATACATGCTATGTGAACAATCTAAGTATATATTCAGTATATAAATATGGTTAAATTCTCAGGTAAGAAAATCTTTTTCAAGAGGGGAATTTCTTTTTTTTTTTTCCTTTTTTTTGTTCAAGATTTTATAGAGGATACAAAGAATTAGGCTACAATGATTGCATTTGTTAGATAAAGTCCCTCTTATAATTGTGTCCTGCCCCCAAGAGGGGTGCCACGCACCATGAATCCCCAACTCTCTCTCCCTTCTTCCCTCTCCCAGGGCCCTTATTTCCTGGCCCCCACCCCTTGTATTAGCTCATCTACTGCCTTCCTATTAGAATTGAATACATTGGAGTCTTGCTTCTCCCTTCCTGTGATGCTTTAGTAGGAAGAAAGTGTTCCACCTCCATCCAGGTTAATATAAAAGATGTAAAGTCTTCACCTTTTTAATGGCTGAATAGTATTCCATGGTATACATATCCCACAGCTTGGTAATCTATTCCTGGGTTGGTGGGCGTTCATACTGTTTCCACGTTTTGGGCAATTATAATTGACCTGTGACAAGTAGTCTGGTGCAAATTTCCTTATGGTAAAAGGATTTTTTTTTCTTTTGGATTGATGCCAAGTAATGGGATTGCAGGATCAAATGAGAGGTCTAATGTGAGTTCTCTGAGGATTTTCCATACTTCCTTCCAAAAAGGTTGTATTAGTTTGCAGTCTCACCTGCAGTTTAAAAGTGTTCCCTTCTCTCCACATCCACACCAGCCTCTGCAGCTTTGAGACTTTGTGATGTGGGCCATTCTTACTGGAGCTGAGAAAATCTTATAAACATTTTTATTAAAATAAAACCAGTAAAACATCTCCTTTATATTTTATTTATTTTAATTAAAAATATAAACATCGTATCTTTTTAAAAATCAATGGTATGTTGAGTATTTCAAAAATTACTGTGCATAGTTATTCATTTTCTCTTATTCTTATTTATACCATAGAAAAAGGTATATGTACATTATAGTGCATCAGTAATTGGAATGAGATAAAGAGAAATACAAGTAATTAATACCTAATAGATGGTTTTAGTTAGCTGACAGCAGCTCTTAATAGTAAAAGAGCTAAGATTCTTATAATACTTTAACTACAATTCAAACAAATACTATTATTATACTATCATCATATTTCTTTACAAATGCTGTGTATTTTAATAGCTATATTTAAAAATAGATGAATTTAGATGTCTTAGTTGATGCTTTTAGAAAAGAAAGATAAATTCTTAGACCCAGCAAAATAAACTGTGCATGTTAAAATATTTCTTCCTCCTATAACCTATATTGAAGAGATAAAGGAAGAGATTTAGGATCATAAAAGGAGTAGTCGTAAAGGCAAGGTCCTAATTTACTTCGCAGTTTTATTTCAACTTAGTTCTTCATTGCTACAAGGCATAAAAGTTATTGAATTTTACTACATTCACCTCACACTAGTTTCCTATCAAACAGAATATCAATGGAACACCTCTGCTGAGCTCCCTACATGAAATTGTCCTTTTGTGTGTCTCATAATCGGTGGCGATGTGGCCAAGCATCTGGTGGTGACAAGCAGACGTCTTTGATTTATTGGCTAATATCACTGCTTGTTAGTGGATGGTTGAGCAGGAGACTAAAAGAGCATAAAATCAGAGAGAATAAATTATGAAGGCACCGAACTGTGCCATTATAAACCCTTCCTTGTCACAGCTGTGACATCTTATAGGAAATGGAGGATGACAGCAGTGTTCATTCTTCAAAGGGCTAATACCTTCCACTTGTGATCCTGACCATAAATAAATAAATAAATAAATAAATAAATAAATAAATAAATAAAGCAACCTAGCCACATAAGCAAGTCGGCATTCAAATAAGAAATGCGTTCCCCTCAGTAGAGCTTCTGGATTCCCGTTTTCTTCTGCTCTGAAGTAAAGCAGAGCAAAGCTGGCTGCGATCAGAAACACACACTGGGAGGGCTCCAGGATATTAACTGCATCAGCTGCACGTGCTGGAATATGGACAATTCAGGAGCTGAACTTACACTGCATTTCTTTTGTCTTTAGTCACCTTGAAAAGGTTATTTTGATTTGGTTACCCAAATTCTGTTTTAGTGGGTGAAATTAGCCTAGTCATTCATACTATTAAACAAAATATGAGACAGAAAAACATTTTCTAGATTGCCCGATTTCAGTTAGTATTTGGGAAAAACAATATTCCAGAGTAATTGGACATTTTAAACTAGTTTTTAGAGTTATTTTAATCTGTTAAAATCATGACAAAGCATCTGAAAATAAAAATGTATTAAAAATGTATAGTAGTAAGAAAAATAACTCTGCAAGGTAGTGGAGAGTTCTACAGTTCTACATCTAAAAACTTGGAATAGGTTCTTGATTTCTGTCTTCTAATATATTACAGCTAACTTTTTAAAAAATGAGCTAGATTTCTTTGAAACATATGGAGAATTTAATGTTTTATAAATGACTGAATTTAAGTAAATTGAAGAAAAGACAAAGTAAATAAATGTATCCATCATTTTCACAGATGCTGTTTCAAGGGCACATTTTGTTAATTAATTTCAAGAGTCACCAAAGGATAATTTTTAGTTCAATCTTAAGTATGTTCTTTACTGGGAAATGATAATGGAAAGGTATTGTAGGAAAAAGTACAACATTGTCCGACAATGTGTTTGGAGAACCATAGAAAGATCGGTGTGGACAATGAAAGAATGTGAGAAGGAAGGGTGGCAGGCAAGCCTACAGAGAACTTGGGAACTGAACATGAGAGGATTCGACTGGCATGAAGTAGTGGCAAACAATTTATTAGTTTATATTCTGCCTCATCTTAGAAAGGGCTTTTTACTTATTACAGAGACACATAAAATACAGTAAGATGCAATAAATTAAAAGTAGGTTTTAAAAAGAAAATGACAATATGAAAATGAAACCAAGAATAGAGCTTCTTTATTATTCTAAAAATGTTTCTTCAATTTTGCTCAAGGCCTATTATCAGCCACCATGAAAAGAGAAATTGTATTAACCATAGTTTAAACCATCCTCAATATTGATCACAAGAGGGAAAAAAAAGGATGATTTTGTACAACCTTTTTGTTGGTGTGTAATCTATTCTTCTTTTATCACACCAAAGAGCTGAATTTAGATAAAGTACTTCCATGGGGACGGAGTGCAGCAGGTACTTAAAACATTGACTACGTAAGTCTGAAAGTTTATTGTCCTTGGGTAGAGTTAACCCTGTTTCTTTGAGTAGAGTGATAAGTTTAACTGCAAGAAAGTCCAAACTTTTCTCAAAATATTTCCAAATTTATATAATAAAAATAATCTTTCTCCTTATTTTTTTATTTATTTTTCATGTATGAACATACCTTGATGCATTTTTACTCAAGTTGGAGAAATATTTCATACATAATGAAATAAAGTAATAAGATCATGTGGCATATAGCAAATTTACTTTTGTGCAACCCTTTAAAAAAATAGTTTTCCATGAAAGCTCAGATCAAGGTTCAATGATAGGCCATTGTAACTCTTGATTGACAAAAATGTGTGCATTAAAATCTTATGATTAGAACAAGAAAGGGTGCCTTACTTATGGCCTCTAAAGCAATAGAATCAGGGGAGGATTCTCCTAACTGCAGGTACTGATTTAGAATAGATCTGCTGTTCACACAGCAACACCTTGCAGCTTGACGCAAGAGTAGCAGCCAGAAAGTTTTATTTGTATACAATGGATAATAATTCTACAATTTAAGGCTGGTAGGGGAATGCTTCCAATCATATTACAGGTGTGAGTCTAGAGCCTCAGTGTTCTCTAAAAAGAGATTAACCTGGAAGACTTTGAAGGTAAAAGTGCCCAAACATAGGTTGAATATAAGGGAATCTTGACTTTGAGCTTGATTGCCAGGGGCTATAATATTTACCATCGATACACACTCAAGTAAAAAGAAATATAGAAAACTAAAACCCAATATGCTACAGTGGAGAAAACACCAGAAAAACAATGTGGACTCACAATATTTGGGATAGAATCTTCTTCCTTCCATCTTGATCTTCTAAAATATGGTAAGGCTATCCCAGGGGACCCCAAAATGCATACGCATTTTAAGTACTGTTACCTATGTATTATGTATCATTTAATGTATATGTTTTGAGCACCTCTGGTAATTGGAGAAGTTAAATGTGACTTTCATTCATCTTTTGTTATTGGTATATATTATGACAATTTTAATTCATTTGTCTCCTTTCTTAAAATGTGTATACATTTTTTGGCACCCTCTGTATTTCTCTGAATTTTAGTAATATTGTATAAAGTTTAGTATTATCATAGCTATAAACAATACATAAAACCAAGTGTCAATATAAAGCTTTGTTCGAATGCTCATTTTACTTCTAGAATCTATAGAATATTTTGCCTATATAATTCATAGATAATCTGGGCTATAACCAACTCTCCAGACAGTTCCCCAAATAATGTTTAAGACTATATTTCTACTTCCAGGTGATTCTCTTCTGCCTCTTTTAGACTTAATTACTGGCTTTATGGATTTGATTTTAAAAAGTATAGATAACTTACCTTAAGCATAATTTTATTATAATAAATTCTTTCAGAATTCTTTAAATCATGGATACTAATAAAGTAATTTGTGATTTTATTCCTATAGACTACATGCATATATATGAATATTACTGGATTGTAAGCAACTATTTTACCCACTATTTTAACTTCTTATAAAGGAACTAATCTATAAAATGATTTGTACATATACAAATA
The DNA here is from genome assembly GCA_963573935.1 of Arctocebus calabarensis. Lineage (NCBI taxonomy): Eukaryota > Metazoa > Chordata > Mammalia > Primates > Lorisidae > Arctocebus > Arctocebus calabarensis. The sequence goes on along the minus strand of CAUYON010074151.1, from coordinate 15,422 downwards.
AACATGCATATAAACCTGCATATAGTATGTAAAACATTTAAATGCCAAATTATGAATTTTATATTTTTATATAATTTATGCATAATACACATTTATACATAATATTCATTAAGTATATAAATTTGAGTACATAGAGTAGTGCCATATACTATGGAAAGTGGTCTATATACATTATTTTAATTAACATTTACAAAGTATCTGAAAGATTAATATTTTGATAGTTCAGAAATATGAAATATCTAGCTAATAAGTAAAAGAGCTCAGATTCATATTTGTTTCTTTTAAATTTAAAGTATAAGTTTTTGTTTTTGTTTGTTTTTATGACATATACTGTCCTTTAACCAATGTTGAATTGATTTCATTATTCAATTCATCATTAAGACAAAGACCTAAAATGTTATTTTTCCAATGTATCAATAATTCAACTTCAAAAAGAAGACTTGCATGACAGTTGTCAAATTCTGTCTTGAATTTAGCTGACATTTCCTCTCAAGGTTTTTCTGTTATTATCAAGATCCTATTGGAATATTGCTTGTTTTCAAGTTCTGACTTCCCCTATTAAACATTGTCGTTTCTCAGGTATATGGAAAATGGATATGAATATTTCCTGAATTGGATGTTATCCAATCTTTGATAGAATATAAGTGTGTATCTCCTTTATGTGAAAAGGAAAAATCTTGTCTATAATGGATCTCAACAATCCAAAGAGCATTCTCAACATTTTCATTTGTAATGAGAGAGCATCAGAAATATATATCTTCAGGTAACACGATTCTTGGCTTTGATGAAAGCCACATTAAAGACTTGGGCACCTTTCCTATCCGGCTGGCCTTATTTAGATGGAGGTAGTTTTGCAATTAAAACATTACTGAGGCGAATTCTCAGTGGCTCAGCCCTAGACACTTCTTACACACCCGAGTGGGTACAAGGATAGCCATGCGCAGCCACGTGTGGTAAATCTGTCAGAAATAACAGCAGGGGATCTGATAAGAGTTCTCCATCAGCAAGCCTGCTTGATAGCTCAAGGTCTCTGAATTGTTATCATAAGCAGCATCCAATAGTCTGTTCATATTTCTTCAGTGTGTGTTTTCCTAACTTTCCACAGGTTTATTCTATCTTGGTCATCTGCAATCATGTTGGGGTTTAACCCTACCTCAAGCCATTTTGACATTGAAGTGTTTTCTTTGCCTTGAAAAAAAACAAGAAATGCCATACGTGAAGGGATATAAGAAACTATTTTCCAAATCAAATAGTATGTTATGTGAGAGTAAGAAACAGGTTTGCTACATCCCCATTCCCATTAAGTAACCATAATACACAAGCTTGTATTTTAAAAGATCAAGACAATAATTTCAAAGTCTTGGTGCTGGGCTTCTCCAGTCTCTCCTGGAATGATTTTCTAACCTCAACTTCACCAGGTCTCTACTCTAACCGGAGCTGGCTGCCACGCCCTTCCTGCACCTCCCTCTGACAATGCCTCTGCTTTCTTCACACAACTCAGCTTTCGTCTCCTTACCTTACATCTACCAGTGATATTTCCTGCCCCAGGACCATAATCTAATCTATATCAATATACCCTTGAGAAAGAATCACTGAAGAGTATTTATTCATAACTTTTCTTCTGGCCTAAGATCATAGACTTTTCCTACAATTTTGAGCAAAGGTAATACATCCTCACTCATCATTTCTATGATTTTACAGACTAACCCATTACATTCAAATTCACCTTACTTAAGATGGACATTATTTTCAATGTCCATCCAATATGCCAATTTATGCACAACAGGGTTGTTTAATCCAACTGCAAACAAGCTCACACTATGTAAGTTCAAAGTCTTTTCTTGTTTTGTGTATGTGAGCACAAACATGTGTATTCATTACCATGTCTCAGTTAGTTTTTTTGCTAAGAGTTGAAAATGTAAAATCTTCCAGAGGTTGGGCAGATGAATAAATGAATTAGAGCAACCAGTGTTTAAAAAGCAACAGTGCAGACATGAATTTACATGGCAGCAGGCACTAAGCTAGATGCTGGGAAGTTAAGAAGGAGTGATGTGGACAGCGGAGAAATGAACAGTGCTTGCCTGTTCCTAGTGGCCCAGTGCTACTCAGCTCTCGGCATTGCACCCTCTGACCATGTAAGCTTATATGTAGTATAGGCCAGATCTTCCAATGTTGCTTATAAAGAATGTAGAACTATTGAATAATAAGGTGTATTTCACAACTGTTTTGTGTTGGCCAATAATTCTCTGTATAGAACAAATAAAACCTATTTTTTTACACCTAATTCTCAGGCTGAACTCTGAGTGTTTCATATATCTGAAGGGAGAGTCTTGAATTAAGAAAACAATTTTAAAAAGGAACATATTAAAAGAAATGAGAACATGGTATTTACAGTTACTAACAACACTTCAGTTAGTTGATTAATATTAGATATCATAAAATATATGGGAAGCGAAGTGCTATTTTAAGAATGTTCCAACTTGAATGACATCTGAGCAAAATGGTCAAAGAGTTCCTAAATATTTCACTGATTATGTTTCCTTTTCCAATTTAAAATGAAGACAAAGTATTTGAGAGAATGGGGGAAAGATTAGGGGGTACAAATACAAACAGCTACATTTTATTTTTAAATCTATTATTTGTTCCTTATATAACATTGCATAAGACAACTGTTCTCTCAGACTTCAATTTTTTTGTTGTGTAATGTTTTTTAGTTGGTTGGTTGGTAAAAATAAAGATGCTAGGTAAAACAGATTATAGAATCCTTCGAAATTGGAAAATTTTAAAACTATAGGTGAAATGATTAGACTATCATTTTAAAAATTAAGAAATCTTTACAATTCACTTACTGTTGTGAAATGCCTTAAATTGAAGGAAGTTAAACTCCGCAAAACTCTGGCAATATGTAATTTCATGATTTAACAGTAATAAATTGACATTTACATGTTACATCACTTTAAAGTCATAACTGGAAAGAAAACTCACAGCTGGGATTGACAAGAGCAAATAATTTTACTTATATTTTTAGTATGCGTAGTTTTATTCACTTTTCTCTTTAAAATGTGGTGTGGGCAACGCATAGTAGATGGAGTGTCTCCAGTTTTAATCACTTCACTTTTCATTTGAAAAGTAATTCATCATGAGAAGTCAGTGGGGTATAGAGAGCACTAATTGCAGCAAAATATCAAGGACAGTTTTCCTCTGTCTTAATTAAACATTAATGAGTAAAGTTATTTGCAAATGCATGCTGCAGGGATGGACTTGTCTATCTAAGTTTGGTAAATACTGACACTAGATGTCAAAATAAAGCACCTTAATTGATTTATACAGGAATAGTTTAAAAAGATTGCACCTGGCCTGACATTTCCCTACGTTTTTATAGAGTAGTTTCTGATAAATTATTTATAAAGAAACTTTTCCTGACCTATCCTAATTACAGGAGTGATTGTTTCCAAATGAATCAATTTGGTGTAAATTTAACTTTTCTCCTGTTGGTTAGGCTGTTAAGGAATTCTGCAGTAGAGGATGAAGAATCAATGTTCTTTTTATTCGCAGAACCCAAAGCAGCCAAGTCACTTTTCCTTGATTATTGGAACTATTTTACAAGATTTTAAAAGAGATTTTCCTTTTCTGGAGTAATAATTTGTGTGAATGTATTCAAATTTAGTTCAATTTACATGTTAATTTAATTACTTGAGCTATAATCCAAAATTGAAAACCTAAGTAGAAATTCAAACTTCAAATCTTAAAATAATGTTATAAGTAACTTTGCCTTTGGTATTTTATGGTTCATGAGACGTTAATGCACTAAGAAAAGGCAAAAGTAAAGAAAAGTAAACCTTTTTCGCTCTCATGTTGTTCTACATACATCAGAAAGAGAATTTGCCACTATAATCTGTGGATGAGTTGAAATATAATTTTTACCAGATATCCTCGTAAATTTCTCTGAATGATTTGTTAGCAATATTTATTTTGTAGGTATAATTAATACTTAAGAAACTATGAAAATATAATGAAAAATTTAAAATAATTAAATAAAAATTACATTAAGTACTTCTAATTCCATACATAAAGTACCATGCATGAAACAACAAAATTTTCTGTAAATCAGTGGACAGCAATTATTAAAAAATTACAAAATGTTGTACATACAGTTAAAAATATCTGTGTAGTAGTATGTGTATATATATATATATATATTTTTTTTTAAAGGGAGTGAAAAGAAAAAAATTCCCTCATGTGTCTTTGAATTGCTATAAACTCTGTATAAACTGTTTTCAGATAGTTTCACTCTGAATTTTCCTGAAACTCCCAGTTTCCCAAACCATATGGCTTGACACAGATAAAATGGGCTTATGGTAAATAGTATAAACACACTTCACATTTTCCCACCTGTGAAACTACTCAAGTGTTATCGTATACATTTTTAAGGTTATTAGCACCAGCTTTTCAGTGGATTTTTATTTCCAGACTCTTTTTGTCCTTCTGGACAATTTCAATGCCACATTTGGAAATGAGCAAGGGGCACTTAGCTTCCTCTTATAAAGTTCAAATTTCAGAAAATTTTCATTTTCAATTTGAAATTAAAATTAATGTCATGGATTTTTCTGTGTGTTATTAAGGAAGGCTAACATTGGACTAGGAACTTCCATCTTAAAAAAGCAAAGTAAATTCGGCCTATCCTTCTTAGCTTTATCACACAAATACAATAATAAAAATAGCCAATACCAAATTCATCTTAAAAAAAAAATTCAGAGATGTTTAAAAGCACAAAACAGAAAACAAGAGTTGAGTCTTCCAAAAGCAGTGATGATCTATAGTGTTTTGTTTGTTTGTTTGCAGTTTTTGGCCAGGGCCGGGTTTAAACCTCCTCCCTCTGGTCTATGGGGCCAGCGCTCTACTCCTTGAGCCACAGGCACCACCCAAGATCAACAGTGTCTTGATATATCACAGCAAAAATGTACCCATGAACACACATATCAAGAAAAAAACCACAACACTAAATTTTAAGTCCTGATAGACCCTGAGGAACAGACCAACTTTTTTTTTTTATTTGCAACTATGCAAGTGGGGTTGCGAGATTGATAATAGAAGTTTTGTTGACTTGGATTTGTTCTAATAATAGACAAAGAAGGTTGAGTGCTGAACAAGAAATCATAATTACAACACTTACTGTAAGAAAATCTGTGTTGGAGGCAGAGATTAGAAAAAAATACTGTAAATTAAAAAAAAGTGAAAAGTATATCTCACATTGATCATTGATAATAAAAAAATTCTGATTGCTTGAATAATAAACATACACATGAAAAAATAAATAAGTAAAACAATAGTGCAACAAAAGATATGAAGGAAGGAAAAAAAGAAAAAAGAAAGAAAGGGAGAGAGGAATAAATGACCTAAAAAGAACACTAACTGGAAAAATATTTCATGGAACAAAGAAATAGGGAACCACATTTAACTTGATGTAATTAACACAATACAAAACAAAAATAAACAATGCAATTTTAACAGTATTAAGGCTTCATTGCTTTTTGAGGTTTTTGTTTTTGAGACAGTCTCCCTCTGTCATCTTGGTTAGAATGCAACGGAGTCTTATTTGTAACCTCAAATTCCTGGGCTAAGGTGATCCTCTTGCTTCAGCCTCCCAAGTAGTTGGGATTACAGTCACTCAACACCACCCCAGGCTAATTTTTTCTATTGTAAGCAGGGATGGTTCTCCCTCATGCTTTGGTTGATCTATAATTCCTGACCTCAAGTGATCCCCCTGCTTGGGGCTCCCAAGGTGTTAGGATTACAGGTGTGAGCCACCACAACTGATCTGTTCCATTTGTTTCTGTGTCTGACATAATGCTGTACTAAATTTCCATACCCACTTGGATCTGTCTCTCATTGCGCTGTTAATTCACTGGCAAGTACCAACCTCGCAGAGTTCTAATTACAGGGACTTAAAAAAAATCTTGACATATTTTGGTATGATTACTCTGTATCAAACATGCAATCACACGGGTGCCAGTACACCCAGTATTTTTTGTGAAATGGTATTAATTATTCTTTCTAGTTTATTTCATTTGAGGTTTATAATCATTTTCTAAAAAAACAGATCACTTTATTATTGGGATGATGCTGAAGTTCATCCAACATTATCTTGGGGAAAATTGACATTTTTATGGTGTTGAGTCATGTCCAGGATCTAGGAAAATAACTTCATTCCTTAGAGCCCACCTTTTATGATTTCAGAAGTGTTTGACAAGTTTCTTCTTAGGATTTATGAATGTACATTTTTTTTCCTATTGTAGGGTATCTTTTTTATATTTTTATTGTCTTATGTATATTATTGACTATATGTTTGAAGTATATTGATTTCTTTATATTTTATATGCAGGTATTTCAACAAATTTAAAATTATTTTCATTATTAATTTTGGATTTCTCATGTATATAATCAGATAATTTGAAAAGAAATTCCTTGAAATAATCCAAAAAAGTGTTAAAAAGAGTTAGAGATGTTGGATACAGCAGTCTTATACATGACTTTCTTGAAATGCCTTTAAAGCTTTTCCATTAACTAAAAAAATTGCTTTACAGTTGATATATACATTTTTTCTTATATTAATATGATATCCATCATTTTCTCTAGTGTTTTAGTTATAAAGTGGTTTAGTTATAAAAATATCCTGTCAAATATTTTTCTTTATTACATGTTTCTCTTCATTTATTAATTTACTAAATTATATAAATTTATTTCCTAAAAAAAATTACCCTTGCATTTTATAGCAAAATGCAATGTCACTTTTTTTTTTTTAGGGTATTCTAGGTGCACATGAAACATAGAAAAATTGTCTATTTTTTTAGAACAGGTTAAATATCTATTTTATAAATAACACTGTTCATTATGCTGTTAGGTCTTCTATAATCTATGCAGTTCATCCAGTAGATCTGTTTTGAATTAAGAGATATATGTTAATATCTCCAATTATTAACCTGGTTCTATTTCAACTTGAACCTTTAGTAGTTTCTTCTATTAAGAGAGATCTTGCTATTTAATTGATGTGCATAGATATTAATAGCATTTAATAATAGTGTGAATTGACTTTTTCATTATGAACTGCCCTTTTTCTATTTAATGCTTTTGGATCATGTTATCATATATCAATATTAACTCTCTGTTTTCTTTTATATTTTTATTTGCTTGATATAACTTTTCTCATCCATTTTTCCTACAAAGGAGATACAATTTTAATAAGCAAATTTTATACCCTAAGAATTAAATAATTTTATATATAATTTTTCATTTTTGCTTCTCCCTGATTTGAGTTATAATTGACAAATAAAATTTGTTTATATTTAAGGTATGCAATGTGCTGATTTAATATACATATGCATTATGAAATGGTTACCATGATCAAGCCAATTAACACATTCCTCACCTCTCAAGTTTATCATTTTTTGTGTGTGTTGTAGGAATACTTATTTGCACTCTCTTACAAATTTCAAGTATATTATACAATATTATTAATTATCATCATCACCAAGTTGTTAAAGTAGTGCCCTAGAAATTATTGCTCTTATAACTAAAAATGTGTATCTTTAGACCAACACGTACCCATTTCTCCTACCCCCAACCCCTCTCCTCTTTTGCAAGTTCTACCTTTTTGGTCCACATAGAAACTTGGTTGTACAGTATTTATCACTCTGTGAATTACTTAGCATAATGACTTCCAGATTCATCTATGTTGTTCGAATGGCAAGATTTTCTGTACACTATTAGGGTGATATGTAAACCAAAAATACTGCTTTGCTTATTAGAGCTTTAAAAAATAATATTCCTATATATAGATATATAATTTATATCAAATATATAGTACATATATACAATATAGAGATATTTATTATAAATATAATATTTTCTTTACCAATTCATCCTTCAACGGATACTTAGGCTGTGTCTGTATCTTGGCTTTTATGAACAATGCTGCAATGAACATGGGAATAGAGATACTGCTTGAAGACATGGATTCATTACCTTTGGATGTCTATGCAGAGATAAGAGTGCTGGATCATATGATAGTTCAATTTTAATTTTTTGAAGAAACTTCATACCTTCATTATGTTTTCCATAATGCCTGTAGCAATTTTCATCCCTGCCAATGGTATATAAGGGGTCCCTTTTCTACATACTCTGGCCAAGATGTATCTCTTGTCTTTTGGGAACAGCCATTTTAAAGATGTGAGGTCATATTATTCATATCATTCTGATTTTAATTTGTATATCACTGATCATTAATGATTAGTACAGCTATTGGTCATTTTTCATTCGTCTTTGAAAAATGTCTATTCAGGTTCTTTGCCCATCTTAAACTGGTCATTTATTTTTTGATTATTGAGTTCTGCGAGTTCCTTATATACATATTATGGATATTAACTCTGTCAGATATACAGTTTGGAAGTATTTTCTCTCTTTTTATGGGTTGTTTTTTCATTTCGTTGATTGTTTCTTGTACTGCAGCACAGATTTTTAGTTTGATAGAGTCCCACTTGTTTATTTAGTCATTGTTACCTGTGTTTTTAGGGTCATAACAAAAAGTAGTAGCCAACATCAATGCTGCAGAGCTTTTTCCCTAATTTCAGTTGTTTGGTTTCATGTTTTTCATTTAAATATTTCATTCATTTCAAGTTTATTTTAATGCATGGTGTAAGATAAGTGCTTAATTAAAATTAATAGTAAATTCTCATATTTTATGAAATTCCAGGTATCCCAACCCCATTGGCCAATGACAACATGACCATATATGTATGGTGTATTTCTGGGCTAATTGGTATATTTGTCTGTTTTTATATCAGTTCCATACTGTCTTGACTACTGTTGACGTTTAATTTACAGTTAAACTCAAGTTGACCATCCATGGGACTGTAGCAAACTGGTCAACATATGAAGATGGTCAACATGAGAAACTAGGCCTACTGTACTAACACATCTATGTGGTCCATGTCTGGTCCATGAAAATTAGGCCAACTTAAGGAGATAGTCATTTATGGACATTCTACTCTATTTTGAAGTTAGGAAGTAGAACATCTCCAGCTGTATTCTTCCTTCTTAAGATTGTTTTGACTATTTGGGGCAGGCGTCCTCAAAGTTTTTAAACAAGGGGCCAATTCACTGTCCCTCAGACTGTTGGAGGGCCGGACTATAGTTTAAAAAAAAAAAAAACTATGAACAAATTCCTATGCACACTGCACATATCTTATTTTGAAGTACAAAACAAAATGGGAACAAATACTATTCAAACTACCTCATGTGGCCCGCAGGCCGTAGTTTGAGGACCCCTGATTTGGGGTCTTTTGTGGTTATATGATTTGGGAAATGCTTGTTTCTGTTTCTGTGAAAAATGCTATTGGAATTTTGCTAGAGACTCGTTTGAGTCTGTAATTTTTTAAGATGGTATGGACATTTTGACAATATTAGGTCTTCTAAACCATGGGTATAGAATATATTTTCATTTATTTGAATCTTCTTCAATTTCTTTCATCAATGTCTTACAGTTTTAGTTAACTGTTTTTTCTTAACCTTTACCTCCTTAGTTTTCTTAACCTTTACCTCCTTAGTTAAATGTATTTCTAAGTGTTATGTTGTTTTTAATGATATTGTAAATAGGATGGACTTCTTAATTTATTAGTTTTTTCCAGTTGTTAGTGTATGAAATCACAAGTGATTTTTGCATGTTGGATTTTGTATTCTGTAATTTCACTAAATTTATTTACTTGTTCTAACATATTTTACTAGAGTCTTTGAGATCTTTTGATAAATAAAATCATGTAATCTACAAACAATTTTATTTTTTCCTTTCTGATTTGGATTTGTCTTTCTTTCTTTCATCTTTTTTTCTTTTTCTTTTGCCACAATAGGGCTTCCAGTTGAATAGAAGTGGTAAGAATGGGTACTCTTGCCTTGCTCTTGATTTTAGAGAAAAGGCTTTAAATTTTTACCTTTGAGTATGATTTTAGCTCTAAGCTTGTCTTAAATAACCTCTATTATGTTAAGATACATTCTTTATATCCCTAATTTAAGAGTGTTTGACATGAATGATGTTGAATTTCCTCACATTTTTTTTTTCACATCTATTGAAATGGTGATGTGACTTTTATCCTTTTTTTTTAGTGTGATGTGTCATGTTCATCTACGTGCGTATGGTTAACCATCCTTGCATCTCCGGGATGAATCTCACTTGATCATATTGATGATGATTGTGATCTTTTTGATGTGCTGTTTGTTCTGGTTTGCTAGTATTTTGTTGAGGACTTTTACATGTTCATGAGAGATGTTCATCCATTAATTTTTAAATTTTATTTTATTTTTAGAAATATATATGCATAGTCAATTTTAGTGTTTGGTTTATTGTTTTCATTGCTTCTTTGAGCTAATTTGTATTAATTGATACAGCTAGCATATTTCCTGTCATTTTTCTTATGTTGCTTCATGTTATAACATCTTTTATATAAGATCTACTTTTTAAATATCTTCTGGCATCAGAATTTTTTGTTTTTTCTAATTCTAGTGGTCATCTTTATAATAATGCAAATAGTTCCCTGTTCTTAAGATACAGTTAAATGTTTTTATTTGTGGACCATTCTTCACTCTCTTTTATCTTTTAATTAACATCTAATTTTAAATGTCATTATTTATTTTTAATTAAAAATGTAAATTAACTAATAAACTTATTTTGAATTAGAAATCTTCTTTATATTCTACCTAAATATTTTTGTAAATATGTATTTGTCAGAACATATAATATTTAACTAAAATTTTGTCACCTTCATCCATTTGATTTGATTTTGATAATATATTTAAGTATAACAATAATCAACAACAGACCTTAGTGTGATCCTTTCCTCAAAGTCTTGGACTCAAGCGATGAAACTGTCTGTAATTGTTTTTTCATAAAAGGCCTATCTATGCAATATTTTCTGATATTTTGAAGCCTCATAATTGCTCTTCTATAGAAACTATTACACATAAAAAGTACCTTGTCTGAATTTAGAATCTTTGTATCAAATTTTTTTTGAAACCTCTAATATATGGTTCAATTATGTTTTGTTAAGAAATGCTTTTGAGAACTATGGTACAAATATGATTTTTTAATTTTAGTTGGGACAATTTTTGTACAAAGGCCAACATTTTTTAAAATTTCCTTTATTTATGAAATGTAGTCATTTTCCCTAGAATATATCTTGTTTGTTTTGCCTTTGACAGTTATAAAAAATTTGCTTTTGTCAGTTACACAATGCTCACATTCTAAACATATATTCAAATCCTTCTTATATGGAGAACATCTTCTTGAACTATTGGTTCAGGTTTTACTTTTTGCTCAGCAATTATATCTGTTGGATCATCTTTGCCTTCTAAATTGACCATCTCTTGATCCTTTATAAAATTTTACTACCTCTTTTTAAGTTTATGTTTCTCTATTTCTTTTTATTGATGTAACTTAAAATATGTCTGTGATAACCTATGTTGATTCTTGTCTATCCTTCATTTGTAATATATACATATATATGTAGTATCTGTGTGTGTGTGTGTGTGTGTGTGTATTTTTGGACACAGTCTCACTCTGTCATGCTGGGTAGAGTTCTGTGACTACACAGCTCACAGCAATCTCAAAGTCTTGGCTCAAGCTTTCCTCTTGCCTCAGCTTCCTAAGTAGCTGAGACTATAGGAGCTTACAACAATGTCCGGCTAGATTTTCTATTTTTGGAAGAGATGGGATCTCACTCTTGCTCATGTTGGTCTTGAACTCTGGAGCTCAGGCCATCTATCTGCCTCAACCTCTCAAAATGCTAGGATTTACAGGCATGAGCCACCATGCCCAGACTGTAGAATATATTTTTTTTACATTTTCTATTTCTTTCCTGAGTTCTTCCAGTTCCCTGGCTACTTTGCAATATTATTATTATTTCTTTTTGTGAGACAGAGTCTCACTATGTTGCCCTCAGTAGAGTGCTGTGACATCACAGCTCACAGCAACCTCATACTCATGCGCTTAAGCTATTCTCCTGCCTCAGCCTCCCAAGTAGCTGGGACCACAGGAGCCCACCACAACACCCAGCTATTTCTTGTTGTTGTTGCAGTTGTGTAGCTGTTGTTTAGCTAGCCTGGGCTGGGTTCAAACCCACCACCCTGGGTGTACGTGGCTGGTATTGAAACTACTATGTACGGGCACCAAGCCTGCAATATTATTTTGACATTTGCTATTTCTGATCTATGCTTTTTTTCATTTTTCTATAGTATGTTAAAACTTGTTTAGCTAATTCTGTAATATTAAGTTATTGACTCCATGTACTTAATGGCCCTATTTTTTATACTGCCTTAATTAACTCTTAGTGCTTTTCAAATTATTTTTGCTTTACAGTATATTTATACATGATCCAATTACAATCTTTTAATTCCTTCATGTTTAAATCAAATGTAATTTTTCTGTACTTTAAAAGGTTTATTCACATGAAAGCAATAGTAGAATTATCTGAATTATCTGTAGGGCTTTATCTTTTCTTGCTGCCATGAGAAAAATATGCCATGGCCATATTCTGATATTCACATCTAATGAATGAATTAGATACTTTCTCTACTTTTATTTATTAGAATAAATAAAAGTTTTTTTTCTCAACACATACCTATTATGATCTTGTTCAATTTGTTTATATTCCTAAATATTGCCCTGCAGATAGTAAAAGAATAATGGTGCATTTCAATTTTTCTAAAAGTAATTTATCTTTACTTGAATATTTTTTGTCATGAATGATATTGTCTTCTCTAATGTGTTCTGTTTCCTGTGCCCATTGGCCTACCATCTTTTGCATATAAATTCCACTAGATCAAATATGTAAAAATCTTACCAAGTCTACTTAGATCTTCTTGCCCAGAATTTTGCTCTGACAGTTGATTTCAGCTTTTGACAATTAGTATGTGATAGTAATTTTGTGTTCTATACCATTTAGGATCACCATAGCTTTTTTTCTCTGCCAGCTACTAGCTCTCTAAATTCGATAACACTCCATGCATTTATTTTCTTACATTGGTTTAGTCTAAGTTTTCTTTCTTCTAAGGCCTTTGTCAAGTATCAGTGTCAAGATAGGTCCACCTCATAAATTCAAAAAGTGTTCCCTCACTTTATTTTTTCTTAAAAATGTATGTAAGGGGCATAATATTTTAGAGTTTTTTTAAAAAAACTACCTTGGTCAGGTATTTGTTTATTTAATAATTGAGCCAATTGATTAAATATTTATAATATGTTTTAGGTTATCTCTTCACTAGACAGGTTTTATACTTAATTTCTTTCCAGAAATTTTTTCACTTGCATATTTTTTCCAAAGTTTTAAAATTTATGGCAGAAAAGTTATTCAAGGTGAATTATTGTTACAAATGTATTTTTTGCACTCTCTGTAGATATATTCCTAATATTATTAAAGCCCTTTTTTTTTGTTCTCCTTCTTTCTTTCTCTCTTTTTTTTTTTTTTTTTGCAGTTTTTGGCTGGGGCTGAGTTTGAATCCGCCACCTCCAGCATATGGGGCCAGCGCCCACTCCTTTGAGCCACAGGCACCGCCCTCTTTCTTTCTTTTAAAAAGAAAAAGGGTCTTGCTTTGTGGCCTAGGCAGGAGCATTGCAGCTAATCCTAGCTCACTGCAACCTTAGATTCCTGGCTTCATGTGAGCCTCCTGCCTTAGCTTCCCAAGTAACTGGTACAACATATAACTGTATATCACCACAATTTTTTTTAATTTTTTATAGAAATGGAGTTTTGCTATATTGCCTAAGCTGTCCTTTTTAAAAATTATTATTAATCTTACCAGAGGTTTATTTTTTCCCCAATAAATTACAGGCCTTAATGCTGCTAGGAAAAAAAGAAAAAAAAAACTCGAAATGAGTAAAAACTAAGGAATAATTGAAAAAAAAAACTACAGAGTAATTAACAAAAAAACTGTTGCAAGAAATTTCAAGGTTGCAAGCAAGCTTTAAATACCTGGGATGATGATTATAATTGGATTTGTAAAGATAAAGACTACAGAAGATATTAAGTGGAAATCAGCCCCACGGCACATTTTTAATTCCCTAAGGGGCATACCCTGAACCAGTGAGCTCAGCAGTTAAGACAGACTGAGTTCTTACTGTGTGAGAGAAACATTGTCTTCCTTTGCTTGGCCTCTTTCCCTGTTTAACCATGGTGACCATCTCATCTTCATCTCTGGTAATAAAAGTACACCAAGTTCCATAATGCTTTGATTCTGGAGATAAAAGCTCTAGCAAGCCGCAAGAGCCAGGACTTCAACCTACACTTTAAGCATGGTCTAGTAAGCTTTCACAATGAATAGCAGCTGTCCACCTTCTCAAGTGATTGATTCACCTATGGCTTTCATGGTAACTAGAAACTGTATGATTCAAGGGTCAACTTGACATAAGAATTAAAAGACTCATTAAAAGAGAGAAGTTAAAATTAATAAAGATAAATTTTAAAAGATTACAATGAACAGATCTAACGAATTAACTGGATCTTTAAAAAATTAGTAAATTATTACCCTAATAAAGAAAATAAAAAGGAGATAGCAAAAATATTAAAACACTGATAATTAAGAAATAATCTATTAGAGGGATACATTTTAAAATCTGTGTCAGTATATATTAATCTGAAAATCTGGAAAAAATTTTTAACTATAGAAAAATAATAAAATATAAAAATTTATATTAAAAGTGATTCAATATTGAAATAGTCCAATTACCATGAGCAAGTAAAATCGTCAATTAAGAAAAAAACAAAAAAATGAACTCATCAACTACTAATGATCTCTAATAAAATATTCTTTAGCTCAGTTGATTTGAAAATTATTCTTTCCAAATTTAAAAATTAGAAACTCCTTGGGAGATTTATGTTTTTATTTATTTATTTTTATTAAATCATAACTGTATATGTTGATTTATTTATGGGGTACAATGTGATGATTGTATATACATTTGGAATGCTTACATCAAACTTTTAACATGGACTTCACCTCACTTACTTAAGATATTTGTCTTGCGTTAAGACAAATGTCTTGTGTTAAGACATTTATACTCTACACTTAATAGATTTGACATGTACCCTTACAATATGCACCCTATAGGTGTGGTTCCACCGTTTATCCTCCGTCCATTCACCATCCCCTCCCTTCCCTCTCCTCTTACCTCCTTTATCCTGGGCTATAGTTATGAAAGTGTGGGTAATTATAAATTGGTTTCATGATAGTTCTGAGTACAGTGGATACTTTTTCTTCCATTCTTGAGATACTTTGCTAAGAAGAATATTTTCCAGCTCCCTCCATGTAAACATGAAAGAGGTAAAGTCTCCATCTTTCTTTAAGACTGCTCTAAAAATTTTTAAGGATCATTAAATTATTTT
>CAUYON010074148.1:0-78092 GCA_963573935.1 Arctocebus calabarensis | reverse complement strand
AGAAACCCCAACTGCCCCCTTCTATCATCGCCCGATTCAGCCGGAAGCAGTTAGATCGAGTCTTCACCCCTTTTCCCTAACAGCAGTTGGAGTTTCTACCCAGAGAGGGAGAATTGATGCAGGACAATTGGCATCCTAGCCAGCTCAGTGGAGCTGGTGGACCTGCCGCCTCCTTGGTAGTGTCGGTGGTGCGGCAGCCAGCTGAAGAGCCACCGGGCTGGATGACAGGCAAGGAGGGGGACCTCTAACCTCCACCAGAGGCTCCAATTGCCAAAAGGGCTGGACAACTGCCGAGGAGACACCTGTGCCTTGGGGTCTCCTTCACTTCACACTTAAGACTAAATGTGGAACCCCCATCTCCTATGCCTAGGTCAGTTTCTTGTGAATTTCCTAGGCTTCAATTCCATGAAAGGACTGTATCCATTCATTGATACATTCATTCACCTTGCCCCTGGTGGAAGGGCCTGTATTCATTCGTTTCCTGGCCAAGGAACCCATACACCTATAGATACCCTGAGACTAAAGGCCTAAAGGAGGAGACGGGGAAAGACCGGGAGAGAAACGGAGAGAGCTTCTCTCTCCCCACTGGAGTTCTCTCCCTCTACCAGGAGCTTTAGTGTTTTCTGTATTCTTTTCTGTGAATAAATTCTGTCTTACCACTGAGGGGTGGAGGGGGATAATATAAGAATGAATAATAAAATAATGTTAAAAAAAATATTCAGCAGGAGAAAAAAAATTCTTCCTACGGGAAGGTTGCCCCTTCTCCGTTTTCTCGTGGTGCATTTGCAGGTCACGTCCAGCATGAACCAATCCTAGGAACAAGTCTGCTTTCTAGATGACAAGCACTTGGGTGTCGTCCTCACCTCAGCTGGACAGCAGGAGTTTTTATTTCTTTTAAAGCTACAATAAAATGACACTAAGGAAAGACAGCAGGGACTTTCCTCCTGAACCCTCAGTAAATGTTTCCACAGAATTATTAGACAGTGAAAGCACAGTGGCTTTGCGGTTTAGGAAACAGAATAATTGTACACACAGAAAATCGCCTGCACTGACCAAGTGGACTCAGGACCCTGAGTGAGCTGGACACTGAGCCCCAGCAGCAGGAAGGGACTATGGGGGCAGAACAATTGAGCAGAGGGGCAGGCCCTATCGTCATTAGCTAATCACAACCCCAGGGCATTAGCACAATGCAGAGAGCCTCTTCTCCCACAGGGCCTACTTATTCCACAGTAAGCACACTTTTCATTTTAATTTATTTGCTAAAAGATATCTTTTTGGGGTGCCAGGGAGTGGCGATGAAGCAGGAAGAAATGTGATGGAAGGTGGTACCATGGTAGCAATGGCACCAAGGCGGAGGCTGTCTGGCCTTGCCACTCCCACCTCTCTACTCCACAAACATCTGCACAGCTAGTTCTTTTATGACCCATTTCCAGTTCAAAAGACACTGGTATGCAACTTGGCTTGGTGCAATCCGGGGCCGGACAGGTCAGTACTGGTCTCTAGAAGCTGGATCAGAGGAAAACTCTAGCGTGCAGAGGACTAGATTTGGACTTAGACTTACTCTGGAGGCTTTGGTCCATGATGGCAAACATCTTGGAAGGTGAGAAAGTGAAGTGGGTAGTACCTTACTCTTAACATCTGAAGCAGTCACTCTGTTTGCTTTGCTTTAATTTTCATTTCCAAATGCTTGTTGCTCTCACTGGTTGATATTTCTGAGAAAGCATTCCAGTGTATTAGCTGTCAATAAACAGGATACCTTCCTGCCTGGCCTTATGTTTCGTACTTTCTCCAGCCCCATGATTATAAACTTCTGGGAAGTTGTGACTAGAATAAAGCTGTGTTGGTTGTCCTACCTAATATAAAACACAAAAACGCATGCTTTTCAGTGGTGCTAACAAGCTCCTATCAGGCAGCAATATAGACAATTGAGTGGGATGAAAAGTCTTAGTAGTCATGTTGGACAGAAAAGGTCCCTGAGCACACACAGACATCACAAGGAAGTCTGATGCCAGGTCACCACGCACTGCAGGCGAAACGAATCACTAAAACTTAGCACGGCACAGATCCCAGGGCCACTAAAGGCAGAAGAAAGCACACCAGGAACCAGAGTTAACGTACGTACTAAAAGCCCACCCAGAGCCAAGGACAATGCACCAAGCTGGTGACAGCCCTAAGACGCACGATAGGGTGTGTCCACCCACGGGATGGCAAGGTCCCACAAGCAGAGTTTAGGGCACAGGTGGAAGCTACCTGCATCAACCACACCCCCCAGCGTACATCTGTGCTACCCTGCAAGTGCCTCTGTTCCTCAGCTGTACAGCTCCATTAAACTCCAAACTGGTTCAGGACTATTAAGAGCCTCGGCCTGCTCCAGGCTAGGGCATCTCACCAAGCACACTCCGCCCACCTGCAGGGCCCTCAAAGCGCCTCTGGCTGGGAGGTGTTTGCTTGCCCTTTTCCTCACTAGAAGTAGGATGAACAGTGCCAAACAGAGTGCCTGGCACAAAGACACACCACTCCCAGCTGTCACCCCTACCAAAACAAGAGTTTTGAAATGCCTAAGAACTTTGAAAAAACTTGGTTTCCATGTAATGATTCTGAGAAGCCACAAAGCAGAAGTACCAAGGACCTCTATGGCCAACCCTTCTCAGTTCCTGGTTTTGCCACTTGCCAAACCTACCCTAAGAGCAGACTGGAGCTCTCTGTTGCACAAACAGATTAAACAATGGTAACAGCTTAAAGAAGAGAAACAAAGTGAAAAAAGACGATTTCTTTCCCTCCTGACCTTGGTCTAATTCATAAAATTTAAGCTATATGGAAACATTGCCTATGAAAAGTGTTTTTAAGGGTGTAGAGGTGATGGTTTAGGGCTGGGCACGGTGGCTCACGCCTGTAATCCTACCACTCTGGGAGGCCGAGGCACCACTATTCCTTGAGCTCAGGAGTTTGAGACCAGCCTGAGCAAGAGCAAGAGCAAGACCCCATCTCTACTAAAAACAGAAAAACTAGCCAGATGTGGTGGCAGGTGCCCATAGTCTCAGCTACTCAGGAGGCTATGGCAAGAGGATTGAGTGAGCCATTGGCCTGATCCTGCCTTGCTAAAAGCTTTACTACAAGAGTAAATAGTTAACAAAGGCAAGAGTAGACAGCTCTGAGAGTCTCTGGTTTTCCCTGCTAATTTACAGTGACAGAAAATGGGTCTAAGGAGAGAAATAGGAGGGGAGAAGACCCAAGCAGTCTTCCTAAGTCTGGTCCCTGAATCAGTTAAGAAAAACACTCCGATCAGCTAAATGGGACATTGCGGTACGTAACTGGTGCGGGGAAGACCCGGGGAAGTTCCGGGGCGCACATAAGGGGTACTTTCTCAGGACGATTCCTTGTGTCATGTTTCCAAAGCCCACATAAGAATAGGCGGTTCTTCTGAAAGAATTTGATGTGAGTCTCTTACATGTCTCTTATCATGACAATGGAATGTTTTGAAAGCCCCTCTTTATAAAGATACTTGTAATAAAAAAACTGCTTGGTATGACTTTGCTCTGATGAAAGTCAGTATTAATTCATTCTTCAGAAACCCTTCAGATGTGAACATTCAGAGGTGGCTATGTTTGGATTCTCATAGGAGGGGGCGCTGACCCCATCCATGTCACTGTGATGGACTTCAGGGCCCCGGGAGATGCATGTAATGAACCTGACTGGATGGATGGCCTCCAGACACCTGTCTTAGACCACAGTGTTTCTCAACCTTTCTATCTCACGGTACACTTGACTATATAAACCTCCCTGGCATGCTTAAATTATGTTCATCAAATAAAAGAGTAAAAAAAAAAATACACTTACTATGCTTTGAATTTATTTTGAAAACTAATAATCTTTAAAAATGTTTGTGGCACAACTAAGACCCTCTCACGGCACACCCGTGTGCCACAGCGCCCTGGCTGAGAATCACTGATCTAGAGGGTTGGAGACAAAGCATGTGCCCAAATAACTGTCGTGCGAAGAAACTAGGCCGTGTGCTAATGGAGGTGTGAAGAACGTGCTTGGCGTATAGGAGGAGGTGGCTTTTCTGACTTCGGCCTCCTCGTCCTCTGCCCTCAAGAAGCTCCTGGCTGCTCCTTATGAAGGACTCTGCACTGACTCAGGTCTAGAATGAGTTAAGCACTAATATTAAAACTATGATTACTTTAATAATACTTATCATTAATTATTTACAGCAATTATTTCTTACTAGAAGGCTTCATGGTGGAGGGGGCACTTGAATTGATCCTTACAAATAGTAGGACAATAGCTTTTGTTAATGACCACCCCAACCTTTGTTAATTGTAGTTTAATTAATACAAGTAGTATAAACTATACTTTCATAGTGTGCATTAAAAACACCAGTTTTATACCTACACATTCCTTAGGAACGAACAGGAACAGCTACTACAGTAAATTAGTGATGGAGAAGATTTTTCATGGCTCTACTGAGATCTGGATTTTTAACAAATAAAAAATATAAAAAAAAAAAAACCAAAAGGTTTTCATAGGAAGAAATGGGGGAGAAGGCACTCTAGGCAGGGAAGCCCACAGGATAAGGACACACAGGCTGACGGTGCGTCTGGGGCATGAAGGATGCCCTGACTCAGGTGAGCGCAGGTGGACAGCTGGGGCCTGACTGCTGTGCTCAGGGAGGGCTTCACTCCACCAGGCCAGGGCTGCCACAGGAGCTGGAAAGGAGTAGAGATGCTGTCCACTGAAGGAGAAAGAGCTCCATGGCAAGAGTGAGGTGCAAGGCTGCCCAGAGGCTGGCCACAAGATCAGAGACCGAGACCTGTCAGTAACCAGACCATGTGTCCAGCAGGGCGAGGAAGGTGGCGGGAAGAACAGTCCGTGGGAGAAGTCTGGCTTCATATTTTCTGAGGTAGTGCATCACTGCAGTAGTTGTGGGGAGATGGCCTCTCCCAGAAACCCATGTCTGTCTGTCTGTCTGTCCCTTTCTCCAGGCCTCCTCAAACTCCACTGCTGTTACTGTCAAGCAGAGAGGGTGGCTCAGGGCTCAGCTCATTTTTGTGTGTCTGCCCTGCACAGGGTAGAAGGCTTCCTGACACGGGTTGAATCAGCCTGTGACATGCCATCTCTACACACATACAAGTTCTCATCTGCTACAGATGTGGACACATCCAAAGTGGTGACAAAGCCTGCCACCAGCGGAAACCCCTGCTTTCTGGGGCTCAGTCAGCACACAGCACCGACAGCTGTTGTGTGAGGACGCAGGAGAGGCCCGGATCACGGTAAGCCACTTTCAACCTGGGGTAACTGCAAATCTCCAAAGGGAAGCATCTCCATTTCCTGGGCCCTCTGTCTGAGCTCCTGAAAGACGGGGAGAGACACTGCCTGGGATTTAAAGTGAAGGCTCTTTGCAGAGCTGATGGTGGCAAGGGAAAAAATGTTTCCCAGCACTTTAAAATGCCTTACATTTCTTTCTATGGCAAGAAATTACCTATTATACTGAAGTGTGCACTTGACTGAGTCTGTACTTACAGAAGCATCTGGAGAATTTTAAAACAGACTTTTCTTAAAAAAAAAAAAGAAAATAGAAAAAGGTCAGTGGAATATTGTGGTACATGGCTGCAATATTATGTTGGAGACACAAACTGTTGAAGACATGTTCAAGGAAGTAATAGTAATGTTCTCTCCCAAGCTCTCAAAATTACCAGAAAAAACCAGGTCTATAAGCTAGTGGAAGCTTTATTGTCTTAATTCCTATACTCCTAATAAACAATTGATTTAAAACATAGAGTTCTCAAATACGAACTGGGTAAGAAGAAATGACCTAAGAATGAACTGAGTAAATAGGAGTTTGCGGTAAACAAAGGAAAAATAATCATATCAAAATAAAAGACAAGAAAGACAAGAAACATGATTAAATCAGGCTTCAGAAGACCCACAAGAAACTCATAAAAGACATAATATGCACTTACCTGGTTTTTATTCTTTCATGATTTAATTTCTAATTTTATTCACTACCATCTGATAATTGCATGAAACACATATTCCAACCATGGGCAATTTAAACTATTTTAATTTTTATTTCAAGGCCATGAGACAAAGGAACTTATTTATTGCCTAAGGGAATTTTTTTTAACAAAAATTAAAGCTTAATCTTTCATGTTTTAAAGCCAAGACTGTTTAAAATCATTTAAAATAATGCTGAAGGGAGACATTTCCTGGGCATGCAAAATTAAAATGATAAATTTACAATTATTAAAAAAATTAATAGTTTGGGGGATTGAATTGTCCCTTTCCTTTCCAGATGAATTTGTCTGAAGCTTGAGATGTATTTAAAAAAGAAGGTAAACGCAAGGCCTGTGCCGGCTTCTGTGCTTGTCACAGGGACCAGGATGGCTCACGGTATAGAGTAAACCCAGCTTATTGTTATTTATTAATAACAATAATAAAAGTAAATAAATAAATAAAAAGTAAATAATGGCACTGGCTTTGGGGACGGTTCCAACCCTTATAATCACCCTGATAAAGTGGAGAGCTGTGAATTCTAAGCATATTTTCTGTGACTATGAAAAATTCCTTGATGAAAATCAGACAAATAATTTACTTTCACCTAAACACCAGATTTTTTTGTTACACTTAAGAAAAATAATTGAAATGTAGATTTAAATCCTATCTGCTGCTACACTTCAAGATTCTAATGAAATACTTTTAGCTATTATGCAAAGCATTCCTCAACAATCTCTCCCAGTGATATCTGAACTAGCAGAATCTAGCGCCGGGCAGAGGTCCTCTTCAGGGGCAGTGAAGGGGACGCTCTGCTGGCCGTGGTTTGGACTAGAACAGAAGGGAAGAGCATCCATCTCCGAAAGCAGTCACAAGATTAACATTCCTTTTGGCAAACACGTAGGCCATCTTTTTAGGCTGAACTATATATATATATATATATATATATATATATATATATATATATTTTTTTTTTTTTTTTGGAACAGGCTATATTTTAAGATTACAGCAAAGTAGTGGTTCCCTACCATGTAGGACAGAATGACAGGGACCTCTCCCTGGTCCCCTGCTCAGCACTCAGGCATCTCCCAGCATGCCCAGCTCCTTCCTGTCCCTCAGCCCACTTGCTCTGCTCTTTGCCTGAATACTCCACCTGCCTTCCAGGTTTCTGCTCAAATGTCACCTCCCCTTCAAATTCTGTACCTTACCCTGCTCTGTTCTCCACAGCCCCATCGGTCACGGACGTGCTGGGCACCCGGGTGCTTCCTGCGTCCCTGTGGATGTGTGTGCGCCTCACTTCTGGGCCCCAGCACCATGACGGCGCCAGCCGAGACACAGGCCACTCCCAGTCACTGACCACGCAGCTGTCAGCACTGAGCGGCGTCCCCGTCCCCTATGCACTGTGCTGTGTCAATGTAATCGCAGTCCTCACTGGGGAGATCAATTTATTTAATGCTTTTTTTTTCCTTAATTTTTTTTTTAATATCAAGTTACTTAAAAACAATTTTTTTTAGATCATAACTGTACATGACTGCATTTATGGGGTACAATGTGCTGATTTTATATTTATATTTATTTATTTATTTTTGCAGTTTTTGGCTGGGGCTGGGTTTGAACCCTCCACCTCCGGCATATGGGGCCAGCGCCCTACTCCTTTGAGCCATACGCCTGATTCTATACTTAATACTTTTCAACCTGGCATATGGGACATAAATTAGAGAGGTGAAATTTACAAGGTAGAGAGGTCAAATTTACACTGAAGGAAAATTACTATTGTTTTTTACAAGGGGGAAATTTATGTCAAAATTGCTTATTTCTCAAGGGGTCATATTATAGGATTTATTTAAATGACATGTTTACGTATTACATTAAAGCAGTAACCTAATTTCTTGAAAAAACTGACTTAATGTTTATTTTCCAGGAGAAGAATTTATAGTAGAAAATGAGGCCCACTAACAGTGATGGTACGATTTTGAAGACATTTTACATGACGAAGTGAATACACTTGGCCACCACGGGGTTTCCGCCCATGAAGGATAAACCCACCAGCTCTTCCTAAACAGCTCAGCCGCTTCTCCCTCCAAACCGTCCAGAGGGTGAAGCGTCTTAGACGCACAGCGCTTTATAAAGAGATTGGGGCTACCGCTCTTTTGTGCTGTGGGACCCAGGAGCATGCCTCGTGCTCCCTGAACTCCACAGCCTTAAAAAACTTCCGAGGTGTGCTTGAACTTTCACTGTATGGTTTTCTGAAAGGAAACACATGCAGGATTTTTGTTCAAGTTTTTCTAACACTTAGCTCATCTTTTGGGCGTAGTTGATAGAGGGCCATGGGACTTTCAAAGTTAGAAAGAAGCCTGGGGATTGTCCAGGCCAACTTCTTCACGTGGTAACGGAGGAGGTGAGATCAGCTATCAAAATCCAGAAAATTCAGAGAAGAGTAAAGCCAGACAAACGTCCTGCCTTTTTACATTACACCACCACCACCACCACCACAAATCAAGGTAGCCAAGCAATCGCACTATGTCCAGCTTATATGCAAAGAACAACGGCACCTGCTCTTGGACAAGGCAACGTAATTCGCGAGAAAAAACTTTCAATTAAATAGCCCAGAATCTGACCAGAAATGAACAAAAGACGTTCCTTGCTAGAGCATGGATTTTAAAGTTAAATGTGAAAGATGCAACTGGTGTGAAATAGTAACATTGGAATATTTAGGAATTTTGAGATTTAACAGAGAATTCTTCAATTATTTTAAAGAAAAAGGACAAAAAAAAGCAGAAGAAAGAGACTAAGGCTCTTCATGCTAGTGGAGGCTTAACGAGGGAGAACGGACCTTTTTTGAACCAGCACGAACCCGTGAGGCGTGCTAGCTAGCACAGTGGATTTTCCCGTGCAAACTTTTTTCATTTTATCCTTGGAAAACCGATCACACAAACCTTGTTCCTTAAAAAAAAAATAAATGACACAACAAAACATGTCAAATAGCCCAGTGGCACTTGAGGCCTGCCTTCGCCCCTGCGCGAGGCACAGCCCCTCACTCACCGGGACTCGTGAGGGCTCCCAGGGCGCTGCTCGTGGTAGAGAGAGGGTTTGCATTGGTGCTGGTGGCTGAGGTCTGGGCCGCGGCGGCAGCGGCAGCGAGGGTCGCCAGGTTCTGCAGCTGTAAAGCA
Organism: Arctocebus calabarensis; assembly: GCA_963573935.1. NCBI lineage: Eukaryota > Metazoa > Chordata > Mammalia > Primates > Lorisidae > Arctocebus > Arctocebus calabarensis. The sequence goes on along the minus strand of CAUYON010074148.1, from coordinate 68,931 downwards.
TTCATGCCTGTGGAGGGAAGACGAAGCCCCTTTAGTGACAGGCCCCCGGTCCCCAGTTTCCACTAAGAATGGGCGGAACGCCAGCAAGGACCCCTGCAATTGTGTCCGTGATGCTGCTGTGTGCACAGGGCAGTTCCCCTGCTGTGTGGGGGCTGGTCCCCCGACCCTCTTCAGCGGGGACACTCCTTCAGTCCCCTGTGATACAGACTGACATTCCCAGAGACCCTGTGCTGAGGGGGGGCAGCAGAACCCCGTCGCACTCTTCTCCTAACAGAGCCCTTTCTGAGGCCACCTACGCTACCAGGTTCCTGACCCATCCTCCTCCTGATGCTGTCAGGATTATCTGAGAGGACAGAGCCCTCTCTGCGACCACTGTCCTCTGCTGTGACATGGCTGGCAGGAAATCGTGAGAGGGAGGCTCAGGCAGGAAAAGCTTCAGGGTCAACTTGCAAACGCTTGACTTGAGGGATGATAGAGGAAGTTTTGTTTTATTGCTAAAAATCTCTTGCTCTAACGTTGAACTCACAGGGGCTCTGATTCCAGCTGTGCCGTTTCTCCAGCTGACTCCGGGCAGTTGTATACCCTGTTTCTTGCCCACTGAGGGCCAACATTAACCACATCCTACTTCAAGGGCTGCTATACAGATTAAATAAGGTGACCAAAGGCAGTTACTCTGGCCACGTAAGTCCCTGATAAATGCTAACTAGTGCATCATTGTTACTCTTGCAAGCAAGTCCCTGGGTTATGAGTGAGATAGGTTCTGTGGCTTTGTTCTTAATGTGAACTTGTATGTGAGCTGGACCTCCTTTTGTAAGTGTGAGTCATGTTAGTTGGATTTTTGTATCTTGGGGATTACCTGTATTACCGCTGAACTTCTCTCTCTTGATTTATTTTAAATGGGACTCTACAATGTGTACATAGTAAGAACTCAATATTTGATTAACAGAACAATGAATGAATGAAAATGGTAGTGTCCTAATAGTTTTATTTGTAAATTCTTTGCGTTTGCCTTCTAAAGATACATATATATATATACTTTTTGGAGACAAAGTCTCACTTTGTCACCCTCAGTAGAGTGCCGTGGCGTCACAGCTCACAGCAACCATCAACTCTTGGGCTTAGGCGATTCTCTTGCCTCAGCCTCCCAAATAGCTGGGACCATAGACACAAGGCCCGGCTATTTTTTGTTGCAGTTTGGCTGGGGCCGGGTTTGAAACCGCCACCCTTGGTATATGGGACCAGTGCCCTACTCACAGATGGCGCCCAAGATAGTTATATTTTTAATGGGGGACTATTGTTAACTGGAATGCATTTCTGACTAGTGACAATTATGAAAAAGAGGAGACAAACAAAAATTTCAAGAACACGTGGGTGGAATCAGCTGAGGATGTGGGTGGCGTGTGGGCTGGGGCTGGAGTCTCTGCTTTCTGCACTTTTAATATCTTTTCTCTTCTCTGCATCTGTTCCTCCATCCAATGGGTCTCTGAATGGTCAAAGTACTATGAAATAAAATAAAACCTTAGGCTCTCCCCAGTTGACTGAACGGACTCCTTTTGGGCCAAGGGGAAATACCCTAAAGCTGAGCTGTTGCCCAGAAGGGAGGTTCAGAATAAACGTTTTAAATTATTTTACAGAGCTGGCTCCTTTTGCGTTGACAGTGTTTTTCCATGATTTACTTAACACTAAGAGAATGTACATCCAAGAGGCGGTTCTCTGCTTCTACGGGGGATTTAACACCGAAAGCTGCTGCACTTATGTCAGCAGCTTAAGTCTACCTTTTTCTCATGCCTCAAATCCAGATCCGTCATAATTATCTACTGAACACGTTTCATCTGTTTTAAGGGGAGTGGCCGGACAGCTGCTTCCATAGGAGTTGAGACGGGTGGATGGAGAAGGAAGAGAATGTTCTAGCAACCCCTCTAGCCACTAGCGTGGTGCCCCCAGCATGAGGGCAGCTTAGAGCCTGGCTGTTGGGCTCTCTAGGGCACGTCCCTGCCCCTTCTGGACTCCTCGGTCAGAGTGTGTCTCTACTCGGATAAAAGTTCCTGACGTCTTCGTTGCCAAATGGGTTCTCATTTTGTTCAAAATGATACTCTTCTCCCAGGAGACATCTAGACCTATTGGCTTAGGGTGAAAGCCAAACACCTGTTTTTCAAAACCCGCTTATTTTGTGGGGTGCTCAGAAGCAGGACTCGACTACGTGTGGAATCCTGTGATTTCTGCAAGGAAAGTGCAGACTTCCTACAACCTTCAAATAAACGTGACCTGGAACAAAGCGGTGTCCTGTTCTCTCTGTCCGAGGGTCAGTGTCATGTGCGGGATGCGCTGCTGAGAAGCGCTGGTCTGTTCTGCAGTTTTACTTCAGGAAGATGGAACTGGCAGAGACGCCTGGCTGCAGGGCAGGCCTGTGGGGCCCAGCAAGCGGCTCTGTGTCCTGACAGCAGGAGTGCACTTCACGCTCGAGTGTGGCAAGAACACCTGGGCTGGAATGACCTTGCAAGGAACAAGGCGCCTTTGTACCGACCCATCTGTGCCCTCTGGAGACTAACGTGCCTCTAATGTCTTCATGACATACACCAGACAACCAGATTCATCACTAACGTGCGACTGAGTGTCCGAGACGGCTTAGTGCCGGAGTGAGAGCCTCTGACGTCGTCTGGAGCTGATGAACAGCAGGCAGGGCCAGTGTTCTTGGTTCTGGTGCAGGTTCTCCTCCCGGACCACCTCTGACCCTCTCTGGGTGGGGGCGCAGGAGGGGGCTGCACCGACACTGCCTCAGGCTGCTCCCCTGGCAGAGACATCAGGACCCTGGCAGTGGCCCCTCCTGCCCTCAGGGGAGGGCTTTCCGTGACACCTCACGCCTCCTCCGCAGAGGATTGCAAAGTTTGTGCTGTGTGCAATAGTGTGTGTGTTCCCTGAAAACTCCCTCATCTGTTTATAACTCATCTGTGGCTCTCAGCATACCCTACTTTGCCATTATTTGCATGTATTTCTCATCTTCACAACTAAATATTAATTTCTCTGAGGACAAAGACTGTGTCTTATTCATTTTCAAGTCCACCTAAACACAGACCCGCACTCTGCTGAACGTTAAGTAGGGGATGAACAAACCTGTGTAAGGCGAGTGACAGGTGAATAGGCAGGATGACGTTCACATTGACTGGTAGTGACTACCATCTGCAGAGCCAGCCCAGGCTTGAGTTTTCCCCATTCTTCGTTAGTTCTGTGGTATTTACAATTGAATCAAATATTGACCATTTTCCCTCAGTCATTAGCTAATCCACTGTGCAAATACTTCCCAGAACTGGGTCTATTCCTTATCACACTTGCTGACATTCACTAATAGCCTAGAGCTGGTGACAGCGCTCGGGTGCTCTCTGCCCTGCCCTCTCCTTCAGGCAGCTAGGCCTGGGTCCTGGCTGTCCCTCGACTCACACTTTACTACCCACGAGAGCCCGACACCCCGTTTAGCCTACCCTCTTGCCGCCTGGAAAGGCCAGGCAGACCGACTAGGGCACAGCCAACACTGTTCAACACACACATGACAAGGAAAGGGGAAAATGTGGGCCAGGGAGGCAGAGATGGATAGAAGAGAGGCCACTGCAAATCTCATCATCTAAGGGATTTGAAGAAAAGCAAAAGGGGAAGTTAGAATTAGGTTGGCCTGAGGACCTGCATTTGCTCACTTGTCCATCATACATCCATCCATTCATCATCTACCCATCCATTCATCCATCCATTATCTACCCATCCATCCATCAGTTCATCATCTACCAATCCATCTACTCATCCACCATCTACCCATACATTATCTACTCAACCATCCATCATCTATCCATCCATCTGTCCATCCGTCCATCCATCCATCCATCCATCCATCCATCCATCCATCATCTACCCATCCACCTATACATCCATCATCTATCATCTGTCCATCCATCCATCATCTACTTATCCATCATCTGCCCATCCATCCATCATCTACCCATCCATTATTTACTCATCCACCCATCTATGTATCTGTCCATTCATCCATCCATCATCTACCCATCATCTATGCATCTGTCCATCCATCCATCCATCATCTACCCATCCACTTATACAACCATCATCTTCCCATCCATTATCTACTCATCCACCCATCCATCATCTACCCATCCATCTATACATCCATCATCTATTATCTGTCCATCCATCCATCCATCATCTACCCATCCACCTATACATCCACCATCTACCCATCCATTATCTACTCATCCACCCATCATCTATGTATCTGTCCATCCATCCATCCATCGTCTACCCATCCACGTATACATCCACCATCTACCCATCCATTATCTACTCATCCACCCATCATCTATGCATGTCCATCCATCCATCCATCATCTACTCATCCATCTATCAACCCGCCCATCCATCCATCATCTACCCATCCATTATCTACTCATCCACCCATCATATATGTATCTGTCCATCCATCCATCATCTACCCATCGACCCATCATCTATGCATCTGTCCATCCATCTATCCATCCATCCATCATCTACCCATCCATTATCTACTCATCCACCCAAACATGCATCTGTCCATCCATCCAGCCATCGTCTACTCATCCATCCATCATCTACCCATCCACCCATCATCTATGCATCTGTCCATCCACCATCTACTTATCCATCCATCATCTCTCCATTTACCATCTCCATCCATTCACCATCTTTCTTCCATCCATCTATCCATTTATCCATCCATCCATCATTTATCCATTCATTCACCTTCCTTCCATCTATCCATCCATCATCTACCCAGCTGTCATCTATCTAATTATCTAACTAGTAGTTTTGAGTGGCCATGAGCCAGACCCTATGCTAGACACTCATGATAAAGTAGAAAACAAGACAGTCCCTGTGCCCAAAAAGGCTGCTGGATACTGGAGCAGGAAGTTGCCAGTGCCTGGGAGAACTGCCAGTTCATCAGTTTCTGGCAACAGGTCCAGTTACTGAACTCTCACTCAAGTCTCTGATTGAGAGGGAGGAGAGGGAAGCATAGGAGAACAGTCGCCAGCTGAGGAGCTGGAGGAGGAGTCATGCTGGAGGGTCACTACCTGTCTCTTTCATGGTCCTGAATGCCATCCCATGAGGCTTTCATGGTCCCCTCACTGCCACCCTCAGAAATTAGTGTTCAGCTGGGTGTGCAGCACTTGTAGCCCCATCTCCTTGGGGGTGGGTGGTCCCTTCCCTTGAACCTAGGAGCTCCAGGCTATGTTGAGCTATGACTATGCCTGTGAAAAGTCATTGCGCTCCAGCCTGGGAACCTGGGAGACAAAGCAAGACCCCATTTCTAAAACTAAAATAAAATAAAACAGAACTCAGTGGACACACCCCAGGTGAGGCAGGGCCGCTGGCCCCTTCCTAGTCCTGACCCCCACATCCTGCTCTTCTCAGCAGGGCTGGCAGAGGCATCTCCTTCTTCCCCTGTCCTGTGTCCCTCAGGCTTGGAAAGCACAGCATTCTCTGCTGGTGACAATAGTGGCAAGAGCAGCGACACCTCCCAGGGGAGCTGGGGCTGGCCCTGCTCTCATACTACCAAGGTTTAACGCCAACTCTGCCACACCTAATGCCAGCCTCAGTCACCTCAGGCACATGCTCACCTGTTTGCAGCTGTAAGGGGGGGCTCAAGGTAGAACCCACACCTTGAGGGCTAAGGGACAAAATGTGTCAACACTCGCAAAGCTCCAACAAAAGCTCAGAGAGTGGCCAGTGAGGCTAAGGACTGCGGCAAAAGCACGCTGGCAGCAAGAACACCCTGCGCTCCGCACTGTGGCTGCTTACTCAGTGTTCATGCTGAGTCCGCACAGAGCAGACACCATTGTTGTCACACATGCCTCAGGAAGGGGAGCCGGACAGGAGCAATGAAGGGCTCAAGACACAATCCAATGGCAACTCCCTGAAGGAACGGTCCAGAATGAATGTGGGGACAGTTCTGACCTCTGCCCAGTAGGCCTGTCCCTCCCTGCCAGCCTGCTCACCCACGAGCCTTCTGTTCTTTCGTCCCCAACTGCCTTCCTTTTCCTCCTCTCACTGTGCCTTGGTGTCCACTGACATCATTAAGCTGTGCACCTCAGGGATGTTTAGGAGGAACAGGGAAGCAGGGAGGGAAGGGGAGGGTGGCCTAGCACAGAGTTTCACAGGACAACATGAAAGGAGCATTGGGAGTGCACCTGCCTCCCCACATCTGCCTACAGAAGCCTCATTTGCTATCACTGCCACGTGAGCAGACCACAGTTGCCAACTGTACTATTTCAGTCCAGCAGGACCCAATGTGAGCCCAGAGTCACACAGCAGCTGACTCCCAGTGCCATTCTCTGCTCAGTCTATGGTGCCCAACCCGCCGAGGGCAGGGTCTGATTTGCGATTTCATCTTCATTAGTGCTCAGAACCCAGTTATAACCAGTGATTGCGTCATCACTATGTATACCATTTGCTCTCCAAATCACTTCAGCAACTCTTTAAATTTCTTAATGGGATTCCTTCTGCATCATTACCAAAATCCCAGATGTCAGAGATCACTGGTTCCAGCTGCCTCCGTGAACAGAGGGACCTGCGGCCACCTGTCAGCTCTAAGCACACTGTGGGCTACGGCCCCCATATCAGGCACCTGAGCTTGGGGCTGGGGACTCCCGGAAACTTTAGGAAAAGGTGCATGTGCGATGTGTGTGCACAACTTTTTGGGTGATGGAAACTAAAAAGTTTAAGAACTTCTGATTTGTCTACAAAATCTGAAAGAGACGCACCTGAGCAGGAAAACACTGAACAGGAGGTGGGGGTGAGGGAGCTAGAGGTGACGTGAACAGGCGAGAGGGCGAGGAGAGGGAAAGAACGCGAGGACACGGCTCCCACGTGGGGCAGACCCATGAACACACAGAGAGAACCCTAAGGCACCAGGCAGGCCCGGCACCGTCAGTCCTACTACAGCCCTGGGCCTGGCTGACACCAGGGAGGCCCCAGCGAGGCTGAACTTCCAGGCCAGGCCTCTCCTCCTGTTCCAAGGCCCGCCCCACCAGCCCGGCAGAGGCCTGTTCTCTACCCATCACCTCCCAGGGAGTGCAGTCCCCCGTCTTGTAGATGCCACCCACGTCTTGTGCTCCCATCACATCACAGTCACGTCCCAAGAGTCTGGGTCACTTTTATTGGGCTCCCTGTCTCTGGACACTTCGGGCAACAGCAGACATCCCTGGGACCGCCGTCTTGGCGCCTGCTCCCGTGGAGCCCCCATCTGGCCCGTGGACATCTCACTCGCCTCCCCTCCTACCTGGAGGACGAGCTGTTTCGGGAAGAGGCAGCAGTCCTAACGGGGAATACCAGGACAGGCTCTCATACCCAGAATCTCCTCCCCCCTTCCTCAAGCACCCTAGACTTCCCAAAGCTCCTAGCAGTCTTTTCGCTCCCACACGGGAGGCAGCGGCCCCCACCTCTGCACGTGCCTCCCTGGAGCACAGCTCACAGAGGGGGCATCACAGACGCTCCCCATCCTGCCTCTGCCCATTGGAATCTTCCTGTCTCCTCTGGGGTGTGTGACGCCTGGTCCTTCTCCCCCAGCTCCTCTCCCAGGTCATAACGTTCTCCAAAGCTCATCCTGAAAAGGCAGGATGCAGAGGCACACCCCAGGAGGCTGCTCCTGGCTCCCCAAATACTTCTTCAAAGAAACAACAACGCCCTGTAACTTCAGGAAGCATCGTGCTCAGACGGGCACCCCTAAAACCAGGGGCAACAATGTACTGGCTAAACATGCAAAACAGGTCAGCTTCAAAAAAATGGACAATGTGCCACTATCAAGATGGCAAAAAAAAAAAAAAAGTTAGGAATATAGGGATTCACCTTTTCATTCATTACTTGGGGAAAAAAAAATCCTCCTTAAAATGAAGAAACTATGTACAAGACAGATGTGCAATATGCCTACTTGAAATTTCAAGATTTAAAAAAAATTATTTATAAGGAGAAGGGCATGAAAATTTAATTTAATGTTCACCTTAGGTAATTTTGTGTCTTATTGTTCATAGCAATTACCATAAATCTGCATATCAATAAGCAAGAACAGATGTCAGTTGTTACAAGTGCTTGCCAATCAGGTCTGTTAAAAAGTGACAGATGGGTGGTTATAGAACATTCTCCTAAGGCCGATTAGCACATTCGCAGGAAGTGTCTGCAGTGCGGACTGCTGGAGACTCAGCTTGGGGAAGAACCAGGATCTTTGTGGATCTAAGACGAACACTCCACATCTCTGGGAGCGTCTCCAATTCCAGCGCTCAGATCTCTAATACACTGTTTCTGCAAATGTCTTCCCAGATAACAGATCTCAAATTGATACAAGGTTTCAAGCAAATATTCACCCTCTATAATTTTATTATGACTTCCAAAGCTTAGACCAGATATTCTGGCAGGGAATTACTGCAAGCTTGATTGAAAATCAGAATGAAAATCAAGCAGTTTCCTCCTGTTCATCGACAAATACTTCTCTTTCTCCGCAGCTTCATAATCTATATTTGTTTCATAAGAAGTCCTTACCATAGGAAAAAAATTTGCCTGACACAGAACCCACTTGTGATAAATCCAAAATGCTTTCCAGAATGGAGGGAGGCAGTTTTCCTGTAACTATCTCTGAACTGCTTCCTTTTTGAGAGTTTGGGGCCTGTTAGTCACCTGTGTGGGCAGATCAGATTATTTGTGCAAACATACCCACACGGGCTGCCACACGGTTCTGTTTCACAAGCTCAGGTTTGGGATCAGGTGGAGCCAGATTGGACATTACATCTGCCACTTACTAGCTCAGTGACTTTGGACAAGCATGACACCTCTCAGCTGCCCACCTGTAAAATAGGGCAGTCATAGTTCCTACTCAAAAAGTCGTCATGGCGTTTGGGAACTCGGCATCCTAATCCATGGTACGCCACTTCCTAGTGCACTGGTCTGGTGTCACTGTTTCTCGCTTCCATGTTCCCACTTGTAACCAATGAAGAGGAAAGCGCTGGGGTTGGCATGCTGTGGGGGTAAACTACGAGATTATTACAGAAGCTCTGACAAAAACTGCAAAATACTTCCCTTGTTTTTCTATCATGATATTCTTTTTGTGATGGTTGTTTTAAGAAAATAACTGTCTAGCCAGGCGTTGTGGTGGGCACCTGTAGTCCCAGCTACTTGGGAGGCTGAGGCAAGAGAATCGCTTAAGCCCAAGAGTGAGGTTGCTGTGAACTGTGACGCCACTGCACTCTACCCAGAGTGACAGCTTGAGACTGTGTCTCAAAACAAAACAAAAACTTTCTTCCTTTTTCCTTCAAGAAAAATCTGGACTCTTAGCCCAAACTCAGACTCAAGTTTCTGAGTTGTCAGAAATTCACTGGACAAACAGCACAGTTGAGTGAGAAATGGACAAATTTTTATCAGAGATTTTATCAGAGATCAGAGAGAAAATAAAATCAATCAACTTCTAGGAGTCACAAAAAATACACATAAAAGTATTCTGCTCATAAAGATGTGATCTTAACCCATTTTCTGCTTTCAAACTCCATATTTAGTAAAGGCTCTCTTCTATAAAAACTGTAAAACACAGTTGGAGTTATTTTTAGTTTGGAGTGAATATGGTGAGGATTTTAAAGGAACACAACACACAGCCCATGTCTCACTTTATTGATGCAGCTACTTAATGACTTGCCATCTAAAATTTCTTTTTGTATTTTTACTTCATTTTCTCCTCAAACAGAAAATGTTTTACTCAGATAAATGTGACATTTTAGACTTTAGCTATAAACCTCGGTCTCCTGAAGGATATACCATTATGTGTTGAGAGTTCTCTGCAACAAAATATTATTGGTTTAGGAAAAGATATTTCACTCTGTTTGGTGACAGTGGCCTAGGCTGGACTGCTTGAATTTTAGAGGTGGAAACTGTAACATATGTCACCGTAATACATAAAAATTGTATCTGAATTGTGTATGGGCCCACTCTGACAAAGTCACAGCATCACCGAGTCAACAAGCATTTTAGCATCAGGTGGGATATGGGATGAATAACCTCTTGGGTCCTCCCCCTCTGTGCCACTATTACATGGTCCCTACAATGTATGTTAAATTTTATGTTATAGAAACTATCTGTGGATCCCAACAACTCATGTGCAAACTCATTAGTTTATGTTATTTTTGTTGTTTGTTTACATGTAAGGCTAAAGTCAAATTTCTTAATTCAAAAACAAGGTACTTAAGGTTCATATATAAATTTATGCATGTCAATTTATCCACAGAGTAGGGAGTATTCAGCAAAGTGAGATGAGAGAAAGTAAAGAGCTTTAAGAGAAGAGTGTGTCCAAACCCCCACTTGCAGGGGCTGGGACAGATGCTTTTAGAGGTTACCTCTGCCACCAACCCACCACGATCGCCTCATACTATTGGTCCAGATTAATCACAAGGCCAAAGTTAAGGCCTACTTTTCGAACAAGACAAAAGAACAGAAGAGGCCATGTAACTTTCCTTGGGGGGAAATATACTCTGAACTAAAATACCTCAAATACTTAGGACGAGGAGACCTGATTCTTGATATGAACGAAGGGTCCTGGTTACAGATCCCCAAGCACACAGAGCCTGGACGACGACGTCCTGAACACTCTAAAGGCACAGTCCCAACCGACAGGCTTCGTACCACTATGGGCTGGGGTGGCAGGAGTGCCTTCCTCCAGATCTACGGCCACTCTGTCCCTCACATGGCCGCCCAAGCCCACCTCCTGTCAGATCAGCTGTGGCGTTAGATTCTCATGGGAACACGAGCCCTATTGCAGACTGTACACGGGAGGAATCTAGGTCCTGTGCTCCTTAAGAGACTCTAATACCATGGAAAAATGATCTTACATGAAACCAGTATCAGGTACCCAAAGGGTGGGGACGGCTGCTCTAAAATATTCCAGATGATAGGCAATGGAATGGTCAGCATTTGATCCCACAGCCTGAGCAGACTTAATGTGCTGAATTTAGTATGCTGAAGGCCCAGGAAATGGATATTTTGCAAAGCCCAGAGCATTTACAGATGCCTTGGAGTCAGCCACCTGCCCCCAACTCCTCCTAAGGTGCCTCCCAGATGCCCTCAGCTTGCCAGAGGGGCGCCGAGCTTGTAAATGCTGACACCCTGACCTGCGGCTGGCATGGCAGAGGCACGCGCCTCCTGATGAGAAACGACAGGACGCTGTCCCCCACCCCCATGACACGCTGCACAGCAACCTCAGGAAACAGTGACCTTCCCTGCATAACTCAGCGGTGGAGTGGGACGGCCTGAGGCAAGCCCCTGATTTCGAATTTAGGGTCCACACTATTAGGAGAAAAACAGTTCTCCCGAAGCTGAAGGTGTGACAAATTTTAGCATTTATTCTAGAGCTTGCAGTCAGGTGGTTTCCTCATGTAGAGCCGAAAACCTCCTGAATATTTTACTTACGTCTCTCCAGTTCTCCTTATAGAATTAAAAACAAATTAAATATTCAATGTGATTCTTAGCTCCAAGGCCAGCTTCCCCAACTGCTTTCGTGAAGATATTGCTGAATGCTCAAACTATTTGTCATTTCAGATATATTTTTCTAATAAACCGAAAGCTGTATTACAACAGAAGGAGCTGTCAGTGCCAACAGATTTAAAGCCCAGTGTCTAATTCCGCAGTATTTTTACTGCAGTCCCACATACACTTTCACATGATGAGCGACCATTAGCCTTGGGCCTCCAAAGAGGGCTGACATCACAACACATAGGAAGAGAAGGCTTATGCAAAGCCTTTCCAGACTCTTTCAAACTGAAATACGAAAAAGACCCAGATGTGTATTTGGGAGGGAAAAACAAGACATGTGGGAAAAAGAAGTTCGTAGAGACAGCTAAAGAAATGTAACTTTTATTCTGCGCATTCTGGTTTCATCCCATTGATTCAGGGTGCCCCTGATTAAAACAAACTGTGCCTGATTCTAAGATGCCTCCAAATCTGTTCCACCCCCCCTTCCATCTTTTTGGAATCAAACAAGGAGAAAGCTTTCTAACTGCTCCTCACGGCAGGTTAATGGGCACCTGTGTTCTGATTTATAGCACGCGCTGCCTTCCTTGGCCCTGTGTTAGGTAAGAAAATCAGCATGGAGGTGGCACAGTAGGAGTGACCTTTCACTAATCACTGCACCTCGGTTACTACTGGCACAGCTCATTATAAAAAGGAATCTTTCAATGAGCTGGCTTTCAAATACAGTCACACTTTGATTTTCTCAAGAACAAAGATTATACTTTCACATAAAAGCTTCTGATGTACAATTCTGTCAACTGGGGCACTAAAGTAAAAAAAAGCACCCTGTTAATTGTCTGTCGTTATCAAGGGGCTGTAAACTGAATCAAAGATAGGCCTGCAATTCTGGCTTTCATTATGGAGGTCAGAACATTTTTATTGACTGCCTATTATTAAAATTTTAAAGGGATGTCAATCATTTCGGCTGCCCTGAATATGGGAATCTTGCTGGAAATCCCCCAGTAATCAATCTCGTTTAAAAAACAAAACAAAACAAAACAAAACCCAAAAACTAAAAACCAAATGGCTGGAGTGCATATACCAAGCAGAATTCTTAGATCCTTCACTGTGTAGCTGCTGGAGCACTGAAGGGCGGGTAGGGAACGGAGTAGGTCTGAGAATTATCCTTCCTTCTTTCCCCCCTCTTCTCCTTTTCTTTATCCTCTGAACGAACCTAAAATTCAGTCTGTGGCTCAAAGGAAAGGCGCGCTTGTTGACTTACCAGCCATTTGCTGAATGCCGCTGAATGCGCCCAGGTTGCTGGAGGAGGTGGCCTGCTGCAGAAGCTGCAACGGAAAGCACAGGGCCAAGTCAGACCAGGTGGAGATGAGAACAAAGTCACCTGGCCTCTGAACCGGGGGGGGGGGGGGGGGATGCCGTTTACTTTACATTTACAGAGTTGGTTCTACTGCCTAGTGATGGACTGAAGGTCCCCAGAGCTGGGGCTGTAAATCCATATTAATGTCTAATCTCTATTAGGAAACACAGACACTGGGGAAACTAACACCGCTGCCTTAAAACAATTAATCAATTTACTCTTTTTAACAACCAGGTGTTAAATCTATTGAAGCCAACGCAGCGTGACTAATTATCCCTCTCTCTAGTCTGGTAGTTACCATAACTCATCTCTGTCAATCAAGGTCCACTCCCCCATCTCTCCTACTTTCTGCACAGTTCAGAAGCACATGGATTCATGGACTCTGGGACCACAGGGACGAGTATGACAGCTACAAACACAACTGCATCTATTCACAGCCAGAACAGAAGGGCCAAGCACACGACCAGCCATTTTTATGCTGGTCTTCACAGGCAGAGAGAATGGTGCTTGGCAACACTGGGAATTACCTGTGCTATGTACTTCAAAGCTATTCATTATAAATATGTCAATCTTTTAAAAAAGATACTCATATACCTGTGGAAAAATCCTGCATTTCTCCCCAGGGCATCCAACACATTTTTTCCTGCCCTGCAGAATCAGTGGGTACCACGAGACAAAGGCACGTGACTCCTGTCCCCGAATGCTCCTGGACTGGTCCCATTAAGCTGAACTGAATTGAAGATTTACTTAGGTGCTCGACAGAGTGCTGGACTAGCTTTATGGACATTCCCCTTGTAAGGCAGACAGACACAGGTTACAGTGCAGGTAAGCATGTCATTACATTCCGATGTGAACCGATACTACCAAAGGGCGTAGGGTTACTAAATCCACCTTACTACTGAAATCTTGTTACCACATTATGTGCACAGGAGGAACAAGATGAATTCGACTACTTAAAAACAGCTTTTAGACTATATTTGGAGCTCTGCAAAACATAATGCAGAACACTGTTCCTCTGGGAAAGGACAGGCCTCTCAGGTGTCATACGAAAAACTCTACAATTGGGTAAGACTCAAGACGGGGCCCCTCTCCGGTGAGGTGAAGTGCCGAGCGGTGTGGAGTGCCCATGGCTGACCACACCGGGCTTCAAGAACAATGACCTCTTGGGACAGAACATTTAACACAGGGACAGCCCCACTAGAAAACAAGTGTTTCTCCTCGGGACCACAGTGTTTTATTATAAAAATGGAATGGAATATTTGAAAACAAAATGATCCTTTCACATTTAATGAAAAATCTATTGTTTGTTATTGTTTTCTGGGCATGATTGGTATGTTTCCATTGACAGTGGAAATGCGAGCAGAGTTCCACCAGCGGGGACAAGCTATGGGACTTCTTGCCCACCCACTGGTTCTGCGTGCCTCGCGAGGCCCTGGGTTGTAAGTAGTATGAGTGAAATACAACTCACACGGCACTTAATGTGTGAACTAATGCTGAGAAAGAGCCTGTGATGTCCGCCCTGCTCCTCGGTCCCTTGGGACGCACTGACTGTAGTCCCGGTGCACAGCTGTGCACACCCGTCACACAGAGAGGACAGAGCCAGGAGAGGGACAGGGGTGGTGCTCTGGAAATTCCTTAGTTAGGTCTGATTTGTTGGCCTTCACCCTCTCTTATGCTCACAAGCCTAAAGCCCTTCATCACATTTTGTTTTAAGAATTAAAGTAAAATTAAACAAGTTTGGGGGATATTTGCAGGTACGATTAAGACCTACTGAGGTGAGGAAGACAGAATGTCATGAAACCACCTCTAAGGGTTATCCCGTGGAAAACCAGTCTCTGCTAAGTCGGGTCAGGGGCCGCAGCTCAGTGCGACCCAAGAGCTCTTGGAGAAGACTTTTCAAGTCAAAGACGTAGGACGGACCTGGCTATGAGAGGACTGAAGCCGCCAGTTCTTTCACGGTAAGAGCTCAAGAAAGTTTCTGGAAGTGAAGCCGAAATTGACTCCCCTTCAGGACGAGAAGTGACATGCAAATGTAGTCACAGAAACTCGGCCGGAGGTCTCCCTGGGCCCTGGGGCACGGATGTGCCAGGAGGCTGGAGGCCGGCGTGTGTCTCACTTCCAGAAATGGTGGAGTAGGACGCCAGACTCTTAGCATGAAACCGAGAGCCAAGGCATCTGGGCTAGAAATCCCAGTATTGGTGCCTCGACCAGCGGGGTGTGAGCTGCTGAACGGGACAGTTTGGGAGAGCAGATAACTAGACTCGCTTCTTTTTTCAAATAAAATCGTTAAAAGTAAGACAGCAAAGCATACGCAAATGTCAGCAAGATGGCTGATGTGGGGTCTCACAGCATCTTTGTACGAAGGTGCAGAAATGGCCACCAAGGAACAGTGTGAACAAGTCCAGTGAAGACAGGAAGGACAGCCTCTCATTCATTAACCACACAGGCAGGGGAGAATGTCCACACCAGTCCCTGAGGGCATGGGGGGTGGGCGCGGTCGAAGGTGGGTGATCCTTGACCCTCAGCTGTGCTCAGCGTCTCTGAGAGGCGACAGGACCCTCCGACACACGGTCCTACGTGGCGCACCTGCACTCTGTGGGCCTGGGTATGGTTACTTGCCCTTTCTGAGCCTCCTTCCCTCACCTGACCAGCAGGAGCAGGGAGGACACTCCACAACCCAGTGTGGCTTCTGCCACCAAGTACAGCTAGTGGGTAACACGGTTTGGAGAAGGCTGGTTAAATGTGAAGTGACAGAATTGGGACACCATGCATACACTCACACACTTTTGGAGGCTGCTGAACTCGAAATGTGAAAAGTATATTAATAAATGCAAACTCCAGTACTCATACGTCAAAGCTGAAAAGCAGACTGTGGGGGCATGGTTTAGCAGCGGTTTAAGTAAAATCAGCAACATAGGGGTCTCCGCCGCCTTCCAGCCCACGTCTCACCCGGTGACTCTGAGGGCCACTCAGAAGCTACCCAGGATGTTGTCAAGTGCACACTTAGGGTCAATGCTCTGTCCTGTTTAGACCTCACCAGGGAAATTGTTTAAAATTCCGACATCACATGCAACTTGTTGCAGACACTGACAAAGTGAACCGGGCAGCACAAAGAACAAGGAGGGGAAAGTTGAGAAACCATGAAACGTGAAGGATGGTGGCAGCAAATGGGTCAGCATGGCCTGAAACAACGCCTAACTTTGTTGGCTTCAAAGAGATGAAGGCACTCTTGATTTCATCAACACAGTTCCACTGGAGGACTCAGGATCAAGGAAAGAAAGTTCCAGGAGATTTCAGCTGAGGCCCTGACCAGCCAGGCAGTGGAGTCTCAAGCACCCAGTACCCTTCAATTCTAGCACTGGTTGGAAGCTGGCAAGAATTAAATTAGTCTCATTTTTCTGCTAATCAATTTAAGCTGGAGAATTCTTTTACATTAAAGGCTAATTTAAAATATTTCCTGAGACTCAAAATGTACCAAAAACGGTGTACTTGGGGATGCGGGGCCGCACACCACGGCCTGTCCCCCCACACTTACCGCCAGGTACTGCGGGGTCAGTCCGCCCAGACCCGTCAGGTTCCCCCAGGTGGCAGTGTTGAGCTGCTGCATCTGCTGTGCCAGCTGCTGCTGCAGACGCCTTTGCTCTTTGTCCTTCTGAGTGTCCGCAAACTTCACCACGATAGGTGAAGAGCAGCCCTGTGGTCAGACACATTGGAAAGTGGACAGGGGGTTACAGCTGGGTTGGAGCCCCTCAGGACGCTCATTCTGCTCTGGCTCTACCTTTCTTAACTATCTTGGCACACATGGAATGGTCTGAAATGGTTTAAAAACAGTTTGATATTCCTTCTTCTTCTCTGAATAGTACCATCAACAGAAAAGTCCAGAGATTGTCACTGGGCTCTCTGGGGGATCTGGTGGGCGGTGAGGCCATTTGCTTTCTTGCTCTGATTATTAAACTGCCTCTCCTCGGCTCTTCACGTGTCTTCAACCTTCCAGGACCTCCTCAGAGACAACGGACCACGTCAATGCTCTTTAATTAAGCGTCACGGTTCGCTTGTCTTAAAGACAGACTGGTCTTTGTGTGGCCGCCTGTTTCCACAGGTGAGCAGACGACAAAGGGGGAGAAATTGTAATGAGAATGAAAATGTCTCTCATTCATTCATTATTTTTTACTCGATCCAATCTTCAGTTATATCATTTTTGAACTTTAGGAACTGTGGGAATCACATGTATCCAGCAACAAAAGGGAGAAGCTGGCTTCATTTTAGTGATGTGGACGAGGAGAGAGGCTCAGAGGACAGAGGAACGGACCACGGGCAGGCCTTCCTTCTCCCTCTGCCATATCTAGTCTGTCTGCGGTCTGGGAGCTACTGAGATCCCCCCAAACAGAAGCACATTCTCGTTACAGAAGCTAGACCTTGCGTGGAGGAGACCTTCCTGGCTTCTCTCCCTAATGAACCTCACCATTCTAGCAGCTTCTTTCAGTTTTAATTTCCTTTAAAAGGCAAGGAATAGGGTGGTGAGAAAGAAATGGCCACAGGCCACATAATAGGGTGACTTCATTTCTGTGGCAGATGAAATCGTTGGGGGGAGTAACAGCCTACATGCCAAGCATGAAGACCTCCTTCCAAAGAACTTCTGAAACAGGTGCCACCCGGCCGGTCCTGAGAAGAACCTGCCCCCCCTCCCCGCCTCTCTCCTGAGTTTGGTTCACCTACACGCTGCATCACAGTCAAAGCTGGGAAATTTAGCTGAGGTAAAAAGAAGTAATTCTACCCAAATGATTAAATAAGAACTTTTACTGAAACTCAGCATGATAACTGACCCCTCTCCCTCTCCTTTCAGAAATGTTCCTAGTTATAAATGAGCTTCTCCCTTCCGTTCCCTTTGAGTCCTTTTTCTTTCTTCTAAAAAACAACCTTACGTCTTTTTTTCTTATCACCTTGGGTAGTTATTGGGGACGTAAGCTATGAATATATGAAGCTATCATGTCTGTTAATTAGAAAAAAAAGTGAGAAAATTAAGAAGACTGTTTCCAGTGCTAAACTTCCAGCCTATGGGTCTTTAGCCAGGGTAGGCAGAGTCATGGGTAGAACATTAGATGCCAGTCAACTGCATAAAAATATTATTTCCATCATTAAAAAATCTATAATTCATTTTTCTTTTTATCTGCTCCATGTTTCAGCACTTCAGTACTTTAAAGAGCGCAAAATACTCTGAAGATGAAAATTATTTAGAGAAGGGTTCTGCATGGAAAAGCGTTATGATTGTTGTGTCAAATTTGTTCCATAATAAATTACAGCATCTCCTCCTAACAGTCCATTTATTGTTTTTTTCTTCCTTAAACACTAAAAAAATTGATATAAAAGCAGGTGATAGGCTAATGATTATGGTTTTAAATTATGTAAACCACGAAAGAGAAAAATGGGCTGGGGAGCGTGTGAGGGGGAGTGGAGAAAAGGCTCAATATGGAACTGTTTTTAAGACCCTGTTCTTGCATTATTCACATCTTTTTGAATTAAGATACATCTTGGCTAAAGATGTACACCAGAGTCCTGAAAATAATGTAATTTGTTAAAAAAATAACTTCAGTGGTACAACTATGTGACTGCATAAGATATGAACCTTAAAATGTCAATCTTCTTGAATTAAAGAAGAAATTTCTTGTTTTGAGGGCCCCTCGTTGAAGCATATCCAGTTTTAAAATCAAGCCACCAAATCAGATTTTCTCTAACAGAGATATTAATACAGGGTCCAGGGTGTCTGAAGACTAAACGTGCTGCGCTCCTCTGACAAATTCTTCCTATTTTAGGAACCTGATATCTTCCTGGCTTGGGTTCATGCCCTGTTCTGCTTTAGGATCTGGAACCTCCTTCTGCAGCAACACAGGAGAATGGGGCTCCATCAGCACACTCGGGGCTCCGCCTGAACGGAAGGGGGTGGTGATGTTTCTGACAGTTGAGAGAACTTAGGTGAAAAATTCATCTAAAGGGAGAGACCAATTTGGGTACAAATCACTAAATTACAGGAAATAAAAAGGAAACACATATATGGAGGATAAATACAGGGAAAGACTTTTAATCTTTCTCATAGCATTTTTATGTTTAAACTGATAATGTGGCTGCAAATCAGACTGATCTGTAATAATGGGGCAGCCTAAGTTATGAGAAATGAAGACTCAGAACGCCATCACATAGATAACTGTGTTTTACAAGACCGGGTTTCCTAGGGCTTTCAAATCCTGCTAACTTTCTCCTATTATGGCCGACTTTCACCTGAGTTTGCCTTCAGGTGGGGGTGGGGGAGCTGTGAGAGTCTTAAAAATGCATTGCACTGAAAGGAAAACACATTGATTATATAAGATATGTTAGGAATATCAAAGTCAAAATGAATGTTCAAAAAAGACAATAGGCTTTGCAATGCTGGTATCACAACTCAGAAAAGTACAGTGAACACTTAATGACAATGCCATGCACACTCCTTCCCCCCCCTTTGCACCCACCTTGTGATTCACTATAAAAAAAGTTGCCCACAAAACATGACGCGTAATGATCACTTAGCTCCCAGCATGCTTTGGGAGATGCAGCATTGCAAAAAACAAACAAAAAATAAAACCCCAACAAAATGGGGCTAAAAGAGAAGCTCAATCCATAAAAAAGTTTGTTTGTACATAAAATAAAACTGAAAATCTTTTTTAGAAAATATGAAAACATAGCTTCAGTAACACCACAAGGCCACCTCCAGAAAAGATCACCCACACACAGACATACAGTACACACAATACGACAGAGCATGCGCTCCCAAATGGTTCTATCAGACAATACAGAAGAAGTAACGGCATGTCACTCTTGGAAAGCTTTTGTGCAAAATTCTGAAAGGCCATGACCCAAATCACAGACTGAAAGTACAGAGCCATCTATCTACATGGGTGGGTGTCTACCCACACCAGGGTGTTTGTCTTCCCCTAAAGCCATTATCTCTCGTTAGGAGATCAAATTTGAGCCTTGATGTTTCTTGGTTATTGCTCACATTTTAGCAAGGAGACTAATTTTTCAGGGGTCTCTCTCTAAATATTATTATTCAGTAATAAATTAGCATTTTCACTGTTAAATGAAGTGGGAGAAGCATCAGCTTTCTCCAGCAGTCTGGATGCAGAAATACAATTCTGTTTGACTAGGTTAAAAATAACTTGACCCCAAGTGACAAGAAGAGCCTTGTGATTTAGAGCAGGGCAAGCAGCAATTTGGGGTGGGGGCTGTTACTGTTTCAGCCACACCAGGGCTGGGCTGCGGAAGGTACTTGATCCTTCATGGTCCAGAGTGACACTCTGCTTAAAGAGGCACTGCGACGTTTTACATTGCAGGACCTGGGCTGTAGCAATAAAAGTCTCCAAAAAACAACTTTAGAGCAAGTGGAAGCTTTTGCTAAATGCATTTCAAGTCATTAGGGGAAAAATGCAGAGAGAAAAAGACAGAGAGAGAGAGAGAGAGAGAGAGAGAGAGAGAGAGAGAGAGAGAGAATGAGAATGAATATGAATGAATGAAAACCGAGATGGTGAAAGTTTAAATCTGTGATTGTCATGGGAACAATCCACACAGGAGAGAATTGCTTTACCATTCCCCATCATTTGCACAAAGAAAACAAAGAAAGGGCAGATGATACAGTACCTCCATGGTCTGAGACTGATGCATGGCTTTGATTGCATTCTGTGCCATTGCCCTTGTAGAAAATGTGACAAACGCACAGCCTGTGGGAAACAAGGGGACAGGGAGCAGGAAAGACAAAAAACAACAAGACAAAAGGGTTGGACGCTTGTTAAACCAACACAGTCTACGAGAACTGCCACAAGACGACACTGTTCTCAGTAGTACATAAAAATAAACAACTTCTCTCCTTGGTTTTATCTTATTTTGCTTTTTAAATTCACAGCACTGACTTGCTAATCTGACCAAAGCAGAAAGATTTATTTATTTATTAGTTTAATTTTTTTTTTTTTAAACAGAACTAGGGGAGGAGGTTGGGTACTGTTTTTAGCCACAGGGTTTGAAATGAGCAAGATCTAGTTTGCATTTTCTAAAATACAAAGTTGCTATTTTCCATTTTCTCTTTGGCTGGTGATCTTCACTGAGGGTATCCACACATCAGGGCTTTGTATTGCGAATTTTAGCGTTGGTTTTTTTTTTTTTTTTTAAGAAGCAAGTAAGAAAATCCTCACACCAAGGGCAAATTAGCAAATACATTCCAAGAACTCGAAATATCAACAAATAAATATATTTGCTCCCTTCTGGGTAGTTTAAAATATATATCCATATATATGTAGAAATATAAACTGATGCTATTCAAATGCAAACAAATATACCAAAATCTGTTACAAGCTGTTTAGTAAGTACTAATTATTAACAAAAACAAATGCTCCATTACTCTGAGAATATTCAACACTGCATGTATAGTAAACTTTAAGAAAGTGCATTAGAATTTTTATTTGCATAAAAATCTTCATGATTTCTGAAGGTTGTGGATTTTTGAAACCTAGTAGAGCTCTTCTGACCTGAAGTCTAACACGCACAAGACATCCGTGCCCTTGAACGTCTACCTGAGGCCCGTGTAACGTTCATGCTCTTTCTCCTTGTGCTGTCAAGTAACTAGACTCTACTTGGCCTGGTCCTGTTTCTTGTACCAGCTCTGGCTACCACGCAGGCCACTGCTCCAACTACATGGCTCACTGCCCTTTTCACTAATAAAAACACTGCCTTCTCAAATTTACATTTTATTCATCATGCACCCTTGGGCTTCTTAGAGAAAAAGACTGTGAAATTAATGCAGATTCAGGCTGATTTTATAATAATACCACAGCACACTAAAAGCTTAGCTAAAGCAACACAGACTTATTTCACTTATGATCTCTAATGACTTCAAAAGTGCATTGATTTTCAGCTTCTTTAGGCTTGCACAGTATGAACTTAGGTATCAGAGGATAATTTAGTGTTCCACTCAATTTCCTCAAAACATTATTATTATTATTACTACTTAAGAGATTTCCAAATGAAGCAGATCTAAACACCGAGAGGCTCAAAGACTATTGTCATTGCAGAGAGAAGGCAAGAAAGCGGAATTCTGGCATCAACCAGGGTTGTTGCCCCTGTGGCCAATAAGCAAAACAGAACATTCTACATTCAAAACACCGGCAGATTGTTTGGTTTACGTAAATCAATTTGTGAGCCATGAAATACATTTCCTTCGTTTGCTCTACGTGTGCACCTGGTGAGATTATCAAGTCAATCTGGACGTGGCACCTTTTGATCAAACAGCAGTAAGAGAAAGTAATCCCTGCCCATCACCCCCAAGTGCGATGACACCCCATCATGAAACTAAGTCAATGCATTTTTTTTTTTTGCATCATGCTATCACGTTTAATATGCAGAAACTCAGGCCATGGGAAACTTATCTCATAGTCGCCTCCTGGGTAAGCTGGCCGTAAAAGGCCTAAATGAAATCCGGCTTCTAGAAGGTTCTCTGTCAGCAGAGCAGCCGAGGAAGCTTCCATTTAAATGCCCTACCTGTATCTAGACTGACTGCAGCTTTTGTCATCAACAAATGCGGCTCTGTGGCCTTCTCTCAGGCATCCAGACGATGTGTGTAATAGAGTGTGAGATGGATGACAGTGTCTCTATGGCTTCCACACTGATGCTGAGCTCTAAAACGATGGCGGGCCAAACCTACCATCTGCTTCAAAGGAACATCTCTTCAGAAGCATTATGATCATCACCGACATTATGAAGAGATAATGCTATGAGATTTTAATTTTTCCACTTCTTATCTTGAAACTCCAATGGAGGAAAAAGCTTCAAAGCCATGTGAATCCTAGACTAATTCTGCTTTCCACAGTCAAGAAGAATGTAACATTCATCTCATCTGCTCTTACTATTCAGGAACATGTGCCGAACTGACAGTCTCCAAATGGAAGTTAAAAATGGATAAAAAACATGTAAAATGTCACCACGAATCAATAAGGCACAGTTTATGCATTTACTACAATTTCATACAAGCAGGACCTTTCTTAGTAACTTAGGAAAAATATAGCAATAAACAGGTCTCAGAAGAGGAGTGTTAGCAACAGAACAATGATCTTCTATTTTTCTAAACCCAAACCATTGCCCTTTCCTCTATGAAACCTGCAATTAAAGACTTAACTGATGCTTCTAATTATACGATAGTCTTACCCCATCCAAAAAACTAATCTGACAAATGTGATGTCTGATTGAACCTTTTAATTCTGTTGGCAGTGGTGCAGGGAGAAAGAAGCCGTCTCCTTGGGGGCTTCGTCAACTTCTGTACCGTGTGATGTGTTCAATTACTTAGGAGAAAAAAATTACTGTGTCATTTATCAAGTGGGAGTGCACGTTGAAAAATGCCACTCTCTGTGCCACTCTGGATGAAGTTAAGGGACTTCAGAATCCAATGTTTCTTGGAATGGTAGCTTGTTAATCTTTGTGATTTCTCTGAAACAGGAGAAAAATCCTATAGATAGATGTTAATATTCTTTGTAACACTATAAAAAACATACTGGTGATAGGATAGGGCTTCCAAACCTGTGGCTTTTTAGCAAGACAGGATCACATAAGCCCTTACCATTGAGATGGGTTACTGGCTTTTTCTCTCAAGCCAATGAGTAGGCTGTCCATTGGAAAACAATAATTTAGGTCATAGCTGTCTCTGTCTCCTACTAAAAAGGAGCTTCTGGGTACAGTAGAGTTCACTGGGTCTTGAAAAGACAGTGACCCTGACCTTGTAGGGTCAGCTCTCAGCTATTCCAGACTGTCTCAGCAATCAGTTTTCTGGCTACTGACCAAAATGTTGGGGGAAACTAGGCTGGGAGAAAAAAGATACAGGCATCAAAATAATAAAGCTGCATTTCTTTTAGGAAGGGGGCTTAGGTAAGATGGCATATATATTACTGTCTCGAAACCTCCAAATATATGAAATAGCCCCCCCCCACCCCCCAAAAACAACCCATCTGTAAATGTGGCCAAATTGTAATCTACATTTGTAATTATTTATTGTCTCTGCTTTCAGAATGTCAGATTGCTAATACACATGAAAGGAGCCGGATTCCTCTTATTTCAGTGAGGTTGTCTTCTTGCTGCTAAAACAGATAAATGATTGACTGGGGGAAGGTTTCTCAAAGTAATTTCCTCCTACAGACAAGATCTAAGGAAAGCACAGAGCCCTGTCACAGAGAAGATTTTGGAACACATCTATTACACTTGTCATTTCAACTGAAAGGACAGCTTAACTTCGGCGTTCTGCCTTTTGACTCAGATGCAAAGGAGTTTGGAGAGAACTAGATGGATTCCTGCTCTGTACCCTGTCCCCACCCCCAAAGAAAAAGTAAAGGCACTTTGAACAGTACAATCTATGCAAGGGCCTCTTGCTTCTCTGTTACTTCTTTGAAAGATGTGCAGAATCCTGCTGTATTTCTAATGAAAGAAGCACAACTTAAAATGACCAGCGTGGCATGACGGAGAGTTCGACCTATGGAAAACTTGTTTATAAATTCCTAGTTAGCCAAAGAGAGATCTTAATGCAGCCAATTTTCCTTGTTGTATCTTCTAAGCAGTGGCAGGATTTATTAAACATATGCTATCAGTATAATATGGGGGCATAAAAATTAATACCCTCATGCACCAGCTTTGATGTTTAAAATTGGCATGGAAACATCACTCCCTTATGGCATCCGAGGCTGGGTACTGATCAGGACTTACTTGATAGTTGGCAAAAATCTTGTCCCTGAGATGAGGCTGGAAGATTGTACTCAGAACAAGATGGCCAAAACACAGCCAGCCATCCAGGGGACATGTGATAAGTTTCCACATATCGGAATGTTTAACCACTTTGTAGGTAGACCTAAAATGTGATCAAAACGGAGTCTTCTCTGTGAACATGTTTTAATAGTTGAAGGCCTTACCCCCATATCCTGATCAGATATGACAAAAACAAATGAAGATTTAATGGCTAAATCCAGTCTGTGTTCTCCAAAATCCCTGAAAATACTGCCAATTCATATGTCAGGGGTTCTGGCAGGGGGAATGCTGGAACACCATAAACACAGCTGGAACATTCTTAAACAAGCAGAAAGTTTCCTTAAATGGCAGTAAAGATCTGACTCCCAGTTTGTGGGAAAGAAAATGAAATAAACTCCTTCACTGTCTCCAGGCCACAGACCCACAGCCTTTGTGCAGAAAGCCCTGTCAACTGTACCTAAGAAGCCTGTTCTGACGGTGGGGTTACGGCAAAGTGAGAATGCGCGTGTTTTAGGAAATCAACATGCTCGGCGACACGGTCAAACAGGCACATCCGGCTCAGAAGCCTCAAGATCTGCTTTTGAGAGCCAGCACGTGCTCTGAAGGGCCCTGCGTGTGTCAGGGTTCACTGCTCAGGCCCAAGGGGCTGGGCTGGTGCTGCATAGCACTCCAGTTCCTGCAGTTGCAAGAAGGCATCTCAAACTGTGTTTTCCAAACTAGAAAAGTTGGCAGAATGAGTTACTGGCCCCAAAGAGGGAAACGCACACTTCGATGTGCACGCGCTGCCTTGGCGAGGAAGCACACTGCCACTGGGAAACAGCTTCAGGGGCCTGGCAGGTGCTAGGTGCTTTCCATGGAGAGAACCAGGACAATTTCCTGAGGGTGTCTGTCTTGGGACATGGGCTGGTGCTGTGAGTAATGTGGGATTTAAAAATACTTTTGCTTGTGACTAGGTAGATCATGACTTTTCAGACAAAGACAATGATTCTAACTGAAAGTGTAGCAAGGCCTGATGGGCACAGCTGTGGGTCCTGCCAGCCCTGGCAATGCACCTCTGATGTAGTCAGGGTATTGGGGCAAAGGGGCCTGGAGAAGCCTCAGCAGCACGGCATCCAGGGAGGAACTAATACTACTGATGTGGCAGAGAAGAAGTGACAATGAAAACCTGGTGGGAGCCAGCTAACTACCTGCCTCCCTTTCTTTTTCTTTTTTAAAGCAGAGTCTCACCCAGTCTCCTTGGAGTTGAGTGCTCTGGCATCATAGCTCACAGCAACCTCAAATTCTTAGGGCTCCAGTGATTCTCTTGCCTCAGCCTCCCTAGTAGCTGGGACTACAGGTGCCGACCACAATGCCTGGCTATTTTTTAGGGATGGGGCCTGAGCTCAGGCAATCCATCCACCTCAGCCTCCCAAAGTGCTAGGATTATAGGTGTTAGCCACCACACTTGGCCACCTCCCCATCCCCCACTTTTTTTTTTTTGAGACAGAGTCTTACTGTTTCCCAGAGTAGTGTGGCATCATAGTTCACAACCTTAAACTCCTGGGCTCAAGTGATCCAGTGATCCTCTTGTCTCAATCTCCTGAGTCTGAGACTACAGGCACCTGCCACATGCCCAGCTAGTTTTTCTATTTTTAGTAGAGATGGGGTCTGCCTCTTGCGTAGGCTACTTCTGAACTCCTGAGCTCAAGCAATCCATGTGCCTCCGCCTCCCAGAGTGATAGGACTAGAGGCCGCTCACGAGCCACTGCGCCCGCCCAGCTGCCTCATTGGTCTTCATTCTTACAGGTGAATTGGGCAAAGACAGGAAACAAACAGCGAACCACTCAACTGCCATTCTCCCTCAAGATCAAATGCTCTGATTTTAAAACTTTCTTACTGAACAATTCAGACCCTGATTTTGTATTAGAAGGTACTTTTCAAAAGCCCAGTTTCTGTTTCACTTAATTTTTATTTATTTTTTTAAATGCTGAGCCAGCAATAGCCATTCAGAACAGAACTCCTGAAATCCCCTTATCTGAAGTGCCACTGATGGGAGATATTTATTAACATTTGATTGAAAACTATAATTCTTTAATAAAAGCAAAATAGTAGCATAAAAGAGCATTGTTCTTTTAATGAATGCACTGATTCAAGAACAGGCCCCTGTAGCCAGGAGTCCCTGGGTCCTGCTAATTGAAAAACGTACCACTCTCTGTCTTTATATTTCAGAAGAAATGGTTATAAATGAGTATTTTCTTTTTTGCAGTAGGGAATTCTCATCAGTTCACCAGAAATTACTTTTCTGCTGGAAAAAAAGTGGAGAGGGGAGGGTATTCTCCTTTTCACACTGAACCAGCATTTGCACAAAATATTGAGGAAGGGGCTCTGTAACTTGTTTCAGGAATGGGCTGCTTCTGGTGTCAAGGGTGGTTAATCAACAAAACGGCAGGTCAAGTCAGCCAAAGTTCTCTCTGTAAGCACCGGGTGTGCTGCTTGCTCTTGACCGTGAAAGTTCTGCCTACTGGACAATCTGATCTGCAGAAATAACCAGGTGTGCTCAAGGAGCCCTGGGCGCTGCAGGCTGCACTGGTGTGTGTTACTATTTCCACCAGACAGATGGAGACAGTGAAGCAGAGAGCCACGTCGTAAACCAGCCAGGCCACGCAGAGGCCAGGCGAGTACTCGAACCTGGTGCTCGTGGGCCCTGCACGACCCCGTGGAGGCCTGCTCAGGCGGGCGTTACCACCACTCTGCTAATGGATGATTCCCTACGGGATAAACAGGGCGGGTATCTTTCCTGCTGTCATTTACAAATGGGGAAACTGAGAAGGAAGATGGAAGGACTAAGGGTGGGCAAGGTTCCATTTCAGTTCAGTAGAGATTCTGGAAGTGGAACCTGGGGTCACTGACCTCGAAGCCCTTGTACGTTTCACTATGATTAGCTCAAGGGCTTCGCTTCTTCCTTTTCTCCAGGCCATACCTGGGGAATGAAAAACGCAGTGACTGAGAGTAACAACCGGAGACAAGGGGGATTCTAATTGCCAAATGGGCAGCAGAAGAGGGGTCACAAAGGTACCATCCTGTCCTTGGACGAGTCATGCTCTTCATCTAGCCTCCCTGCCTTTTCCCAGCGCATCTCTCTCCTGGCTGGTCTTCCTGAGCGGGCATCGGTGACTTATAGCTGCAGGAGTGACCAGAAGCTCTCCTGGCTGGAACTGTGAGGACACACCCCGAGCTAGTGAGGCTGTACGGGAGCCAGCGGCTGTGCAGTCCATCAGGGTGCTGGACTGTCGCTCTGGGCCCTGCACCTATTATTCAGGGACCACCCTCAGGATCTCACCTCCTTCAGCGTTTAGAGTGTCACATCTATTAAGTGAGTGTTACATAAGAATTTTGGAATTGTTGGAGAATGCACAAGCTGTGATTTTGATGCTCCCCACCCCCCTTTAAAACTGCCTTCAGAAGAAAATGCAGGAAACAAAGCTTGGAACTGTCACACCTTCTAGCTCCCTCTAAGCCTCCTCCGCCTCGGGGCTCTGGAGGTGGCTGTAGGTGGAACTTTTGTTCTCGGGCCTTCAATTCTAACAGCTGACATTATGAATCACTACCTCTAAAAATCAGAAGAACAAATATTCTTTCTCACGTGGAGCTGAGAGTAGGTAAAACCAGGGAGGTGGGTGACAATTAGTGCTTTGTTACTGAATGTCTCAATCCTTCAACAAGTGGCTCCAGGTGCCAGGGTTGGCCCAGAACCGGAGACTAAGAATGAAACTAAGCGTCTAATCAGTCCTGGGGAAACTGCTCTCCTAACTGTAGTAATCACAGAAGGAAAACTTCATGTTGCAAAAATATATATTTCCTATAGGAACTGAAAAATGTTTTACACTATGGATTGATTCCGGGAACTGCAGTCAGACCCTGTTCACACTTGGTGAGGGGCACTGTCAGCGGGGCAGGCAAACGGGACAGTGAACAGTAATTTCTGACTATTTTGTACAGCTGCTTGCAAAAATACTGCTTTTCATCAGGCTCTGAGAGCAGCTTTTGCTTGTGTCATGGTGGCAAAAAAGAGCCTACAGCCTTTTTCAGGATGAAGTTGTTTTCTGTCACCTAAAGAACTCCCTAGGCTTGGGACACCAGGAGTTTCACTCTTCAAAAGAGAATTCAGCTTCCCCAAGATGGGCCCCACTATGTGGGTCCATCCTGCTCTGCCCTGATGTGAACACTGACACTTTCCTCTTGGTTTCTACCACTGCCAAGAGGAGCACACTCCTAACGCTTCCTTCAGGCATGGGCAGAGGGCCAGACTTAGACAAAAACAACAAACATCCTTTCTCATCTCACAGATCTCCTCCTCACCCCCCACCCCAAATCGGCTTCGACTTGAGATGAAAGGGGAGTGTATGGTAGGGCAGCCTGTCTGCTTTCCGCCTGACAGTGACAACCTGAGTTAATAAGTTGGCACCAAGCCCTTCTCAACTTGGGAAGTAAAAGGTGATCATTTCAGCTACGGTGAAAAGTTCAAGTTGGATAACTATCACAGGGGACACATCTCAGGGTGACCGCCTGCTGCGAGCGGTGCCTACGTCTACCTTGACTATGACACACAGTTCCAATTACGGTCCAGCAGAGAGGCTTCGGGGACGGCACACTCACCTCGACTCAGCCCGTCGGGCCCCCGGAGGATCCTGCACTCTTCAATCTGACCGAATGCAGAGAACATGACCCTGATGTCATTCTCGTTACACTTCTTCGACACCATTCCTATGAACAATTTCCTGTCTTCCACAGCTAGGAGACAAAAATAATGAATGAGCAGAGGCCGTTTCCCCGTTTTTCTTGTGGTCCATGCTTCATCACCCCATCCAAACAGGCTGCAGTCCTGAGAGACTGAACCTGTGTCCCGAGGCTGCCTCTGCAGACCCCCGCCCGCCCTCCTCCTTCCGTGCGCCCAGCACGCCCTTCATGCACATTGTGAATCTTCGTGCACCTGTTCTTACTAATAAAACATCTTAATAGGGCACAGAAACTAACAGCGGTTTCCCATTCAGAGACAAACCCCAATGTATTTACTACGATTTTAAAGTACTTTTGTAATTGCTAACCGCTACTGTGCCATAGAGGTTACTGGACACAGATTTTAATTTTGGTGTTTTGTAGATGTTCTTTTAACTCAAGTGACAGCAAAAAGAAAGGTCAGGAGAGGAATGATGATAGGAGGGGAAGGGGTAAAACGCACAAGGCACTGCAGGAAAGGAGACAAACACGCCGTATCTCTGCTCAGCTAGACTAGGAGGAGACACCAGGGCGACTCCTATTTCCCGGGAGAGCCAGGGAAGCACTTCCTCCCCACAGCATGGACTTCACAGTTCTGACCAGCTGACCATCTAGTCCTGAAAGAGGAGTGGGCTGCTGCCCTGTGCGAAGTGCCTCTGACTGCCCCACGCCCACCCTGCCATTCATAGCAGAACCAGCGGGAAGCAGGATTTCTGCTAAACACAAATGTAGTTTGGGTGTCGTGACAACGTGCAAACTTGAGCCTTGGAACCTGACAGCAGGGAAAGAGAAGGCTGGTTCTCCCTCAGAACACCTGGGACTTTCCTCAAAATCTCCACATTCCTGCTCGAGATATGTGACCTACATTTGGCCTGAAAGGCAAAGTTAAAACTGGTTTGGAGACAGTGTTTAAAGTCTTTTTTAGGAAAGATGCCTTTTTTTCAGGATATCACTCATGCCCCCAGGGCGAAGTCCTGCTTATTTTCCACCATTTCATTTCAACCCATTTCTGAAATAAAACCAGACACGGCACAGGGGAAGGGCCCTGCCTCCAGTCACTGGTGTATAAACCCTTGTTTTACATCTGTGTTATACTCTTGTCACTGCTATTTAATAGGCTTTTATTTTTGTTTCCTTTACTTGCCTTCCTTGGGCAATAAATGTCTCATCTTCATTTAACCAGCAAGCCCTCATCCCAGACTTCGCAGGGCCAAGTGCTTCTGGAGGCTGAGTTCAAATGCGTGGTCTGTGCCTTGTGGCAGCCGGCAACTCAGGGGACAAAGAAACATGGGGCTTCCCCTGTGCAATGTCACCTACGTCCATGCTGTCCCCACAGATGCTGAAGCCACCTATGGCTACTGAGCTCTTAAAAGGGGCTGGTATGATTGAGAAAGTGATTTTTAAATGTAGTTTTAATTTAAAAAGCCACACGTTGGTGTGAAGGGCCTAAAAGTGACGGCGAAAAGTTCCTTCTAGAATCCCAGAGCATAAGAGACACGAGAGAGATTCTGTCTTTAAAAGAGTTCCATGTCCCACAAGGGCAGGACTGCCTGGGCACCTTCAGCCTGGACCTTCCCCACGTTCTTCTCCAAGTTCGGAGGAGGAGATGAGGCTTCCAGGGGGAAAGGGAGAGCTGTGACCAGCTGCCATTCACCAGACGCGTGTCCTTAGAGCAGTGGTTCTCAACCTTCCTAATGCCACGACCCTTCAATGAGTTCCTCATGTTGTGCTGATCTCAACCATCAAATTATTTTGTTGCTACTTCATAACTGGAATTTGAATCGTAATGTAAGTATCTCATATGCAGGATGTATTTAGGCGACCCCTGTGAAAGGGTTGTTCGACCCCCAAAGGGGTCGTGCCCCACAGGTCGAGAACTGCCTTAGAGAATCAACCAGGTAGCTGACCTCTGAGGACCTCAGTTTTGTTTCCCATGAAATGAGGTTTTCAACATGATTCTGTTTCCTGGCAATGAAGGGGCTGCCTGGCGCACTGGGGGAGCGGGTGTGGGAGAGGTGGGTGGAATCCCTGTGGTCAGCTGCTCTCCATGCCTGGGACGGCTCCTGAGACAACTTGAGAAATTTGAGGGCTCCAAAGAACGCGGGCTGGAGACCATGACGCCACATACTTGTAAACCGTGAATTGTGCACTTGAGCAAGGCCCGCTGGAAGCTGAGGAATTGGTGCTGGACCAGGCGGCACGGGCCGGAGGTGGAGTCAGGGACATGTGGGGACTGTGTGCAGGGCGAGGGGCAGTGGCTTGACTTCAGGGCACCACGCCTGTGTTATGCTTCTCCTGTAGCTCAGGGGCTCACATGTGAGGACAGCAGTGGCCATTGCTTGTGCTGGGACACAAAGTAGACGTAGCCATAGACATCATGGGCTCTGATTCCAGGCAGGGACAGAGCTGAGGGCCTGACCTCCTGTATGTGGATAAACAATTTCCAACTGAAGCTCCTTCTCCTCTCCTCAGAATATGTCAAGTAGCACTGGTCCGCTGCGACCTGGAGAGAGCCCGGCAAGTCCTGGGCATTGCTGGCACGAGGACTACGCTGCAAACACACCGGGTCCCTGGGGCACAGAGCTGTGTGGGCACCGGACGCCTGCAGGCTCTCCAAGGGGCCTGACGGTCTGGACGGGCGCAGCCCAGGGGGCACGGCGTTATTCCTGGGAAGGGCAGGGATGGGACCGAGGGGGGGGAAGTTCCAGACTCGTCTTCCCTTCTCACCTCTGCAACTCCTACCCCCAGCAAACTGTGCCTGGCATCCCCATGAGTAAAAGCTCGGCTGCACGTCCTCCTACCCTGAAGAATCTAGTTCTAATGCTTTGAAACAACAAAAAATTCCCACTTGGTCCTGGGTTCACTGGTAAACCTGTAATTATGGTATTTAGCTAAAACAATTTACAGGTTTTGAGCTTCAGGGAGACGCCATAGTAAATTAAACATGCAACTCCTGAGGAAGCTCAAACATGAATCTCTCCTAAGATGAATATTTGGAAACCACCCATTAAGAAATCCTGACTTCCCAGCCGTTGCTCAGAGTAAGCTCAGCAAGGCAACAGTAACCCTCACTTTTTATTTATTTTAATTAATTAATTAATTTATTTTTTTAATTAATTAATTTATTTTCTTTTGGTGACAGAGTCTCACTAAGTCGCCCTTGGTAGAATGCTGTGGCATCACAGCTCACAGCAACTTGAGCTTAAGCAATTCTCTTGCCTTAGCCTCCCAAGTAGCTGGGACTACAGGAGCCTGCCACAACGCCCAGCTATTTTTTTGTTGTTGTTGTTGTTGCAGTTTTCATTGTTTAGCTGGCCCAGCCTGGATTCGAACCTGCCAGCCTTGGTGCATGTGGCTGGTGCCATAACCACTGTGCTATGGGCACCAAGCCAACTCTCACTTTTTAAAGTAACAAGTATCGGCTAAAGAAAAAAAAAAAAAAGAGAGAGACCAAGCCATCCGCCTGCTATTCAGGATGGCCACTTCTTCCTCAGTGTGTGCCTGGGTGGGTGGCACTCGGGAGGTCAAGGAGTGCACATGTCAGCATTTCACCAGCCAGGGCTGCTCTGTTTGCTTCAGTGGCAAAATGCAGATGATTAAACATATCCAGCTTTCCTCTCGAGTTTTCTTGATTTTCCAGTGAAAAAATTTATTCATAAAATTTATTCCCAGGATTCCCATCCTAAGGATCCCTAACAGTTTTGTAAATATCCTAAATAAACATAGTTATCATGAATTCACTTAACTTTTTCATCAATTTTTGATGACTTTCTTGGTGAGTTTTTCCTAAGTATTTATAGGCACTAAGTATCTCACTTATTTTTTCCTTTTCTTTCTTCTTTCTTTTTAAAATAGAGACAGGGTCCTGTTCTGTCTCCCAGGCTGGAGTATAGTACGGCAATCACAGATCACTACAGCCTTGACTCAGGGGCTCACATCTCCTCTTATCTCAGCCTCCGAAGTAGCTAGGACTACAGGTGCCACTACATCCCATTAATTTTTAAATTGTTTTTCTTTTGTAGGGATGGGGTCTTGCTATGTTGGCCAGGCAGGTCTCAAGTGATCCTTTCACCTCAGCCTCTCAAAGTGCTGGGATGAGAGGTGTGAGACACCATGCCTGACTCTCACTTATTTTTTTAATCTATAAGAATGTCAACTACTTAAACAAACCTAGTATGTTTATAATATTCTACTTTAGGGGTGTTAAAAAAATAATTAAAAGGTAAGGTCCTTGCCCCGTAGGAGGAAAAGTAATTTCCTCTAGGATAGCCAGTGAATCAGTAAATGTGGGGAAATACTTTACATTTGTGGACCAAGTGCTGTACATTGGGTTCCCTCCATCAATAATGACAACAGAAGTGAAAGGGGTTTCTATGCTGGTGGTCATTCCAAGTTCTCCTTCCAAGGTATAATGAGAAAGGGTTAATATTTTAAGTGCAAGGGGTGACTTTTTTAAGTTAGGGAAATAGAAACTTCATTTTTTAGAAAGCCCTAATTGTAAGTCTGTGCTAACACCCGGGTGTACAATCTGTCAAAGTCACACCTGGATTTGGGGCTGCCTGAATTAATTAACAACTTTTCAATGTGTTAGTGCTAACATATGGCATTTAATTACTGCCTCCAAATCTGTGAGTCTCTCCACTTTGGATTTCAAAATTATTTCTTCATCTTTCAGTAAATCAGAAAGTGACTGGCTGGAAATACCCCGTGATTCCTATTTTTACAGTGGCTTCGCAGGCCTTCACCCTCCCCTGGTGATACTTAGTTATCTTGACTCCAGCTAGCTCTGAACTTGACATAGGGACACTGGAGGCCTTGAGAAAGAGAGGCAGCAGCTTAAGTGGCATTGCTGGATTTTCAGCAAAGTGTGAGGTTGAAGGGTTAAGGCAGGATGGATCTATGCTCTGTCCACAGAGTAAGAATGATCCTCACAACAAGAAGTGTAAGAGAAAACACTGGCTACAGCCACCGTCACGCTCGTGTGGAACCGCCCCAAGCTCTGAGCCTCTCTGGTCACTCGCTGCCAGACTAACTTCAGCAACTGTTTTTAATTTTCAGTCTTGCACAACTGGTACCTTTTTCTGCATAGCAAGAGAGAATTAAAAGCTGGATGATACATACAAAATTAAACAGAATAACGACATTTGGGCTAGTTTATACTGGTACCCAAATCCACACCTCCTCAACTGCTCCCTCATCATTCAACTTTCTGCAATGGAGAAATAACACACAAGCTGGACTCTGCTGAAAGCCAGGTATTTATTCTGTGGCTCTTTTTAACAGCCTCAGCCGTTCACTGCTTAGGGATTTTTTTTTTCCCTTTTGGACACCTGGCATAGCAGGAGCTTGTGGACAGAAAATAAAGTACTACACATTTGCATAGATATGCTAGAGGCTGCAGCTCAAACCAGGGCTGGTTGAGAGGGCAGGGCAGAGGGGCCTGGGGGCTTAGGAAGTCTGTTCAGGAAAATCACCCAGTGCAGGGCTGATCAGAGAGCCATCTAACATTCCTGGGCTCGACACAGAGGCACAATTTGTCAGAATATCTAGATGAAGAAGGCTTCCAAGGGTGATTGCTTTTCTGGAATTCATTTGTCCATCGCTAATTAATCTGTGATTAGCAGCCTTTTCTTGCTCAGCAAATACAAAATTTCAGCAATCTGAATACACTGATAATGAAGACGGTAACTGTCTAACTGTGACAAGTCCTTTGTGCTATCCATAAATGTCAGTAAACTCAATAAAAGTGCAATTAGAGCTCGTTATACTTCTTTCACAACTATAGGAGCTATTTAGAGCATCCGAGTCACAGAAATCTTTGCGCTCTTGGAGCTTTTGCAACCATGCTTACCTGTCAAAAATGCCATGTGAAATCAGAAAATGCGTGCAGCTTTTATCGCTTGTTTTAGGAAATTATACATTTCTCCTGATTCCTCAATCAGGCTCAAAGAGAACCTTAAAACCTCTCTGCTTCTACACAAGGTGTGGCTCCATTCGACCTGCCATAAAAGAGCCCTTTAAAAGTAGCTTTGGGTCCATTTATACTTTTTGACTTTTCTTACTGGAAATTTAGAAAATTAAGTTTAATCTACAAAGCAAAGAGAGAACTGGGCGAAGGAGAGGTGTGGGGGTTTTCACCGTATATACGGCCCTAAGCTTTGGTATGAAGCCCAAGCAGGGCCAGGCCTACCCCGACCCCTCACAACCCTGAAATGACTGTCTCGGTGAGCAGAATTACGCTGCTGACTCAGCATAACTTCGTGTGTACACTGCGTATTTACTATGCTCCAAGTGTTATGCTAAGCTCTTTACTGTCGTGAACTTACATAACCCTCAAACAACTTTACAGAAAGAGTTCAGACCACACTTTCGTAGCCCTTCTTACAGTCGAAGACACTGAGCCTGAGTGAGGTCCAGTAACTTGCCCAAGGACACAACCAGAAAGTGCAGAGTCAGGAGTCAAATCCACGCTTCTCCAGACAGTCCTTAACTGCTACCCGTGCTGCTTCTTGAAAAATAGTTTATTTAGGTACTTCCCCATCCTAGTAATGATGGTGCCCAATCTGCCTGGCTTCAGAGATCATGCATAGTTGGGTGTGCCCATGACAATTTTACTGTGCTGCTGTGGTTCTAGACCCAGAGCAAGCGGATCCTCAGCATCCAGAGTTGACGCTGCACAGAAAGCAACAGGGCACTCTGAGCACTCCCGGCAGCCTGCCTACGGAAGGGGCTCCGAGTCAGAGGGCACTCCTACACTGCAGCGCGCACACGCACGCACATACACGCACACACACGCGCGCCCTTCACGTTCCAACTGCTGGGGCATCTGGGGGGTGCCTGCTTTCAACTCAGTTTTCTAACCTGTCATGTTTTTACACCTACACAACCTTAGGTTCAGAACTGAGATGGAGCCTTTTCCCCAAACTTGAATTCCACGGTCCTTGCCCTGACACGCTTTAGAGAAGTATGGAGCCACAGGTTAGGGAGCACCTCTTGGTGACCAGAAGCCCCAGGATGACCTGTCCTGACAGGATTCGCCCGGCAGGTACAGAATCTCTCCTCTCTCCCAGGGAGGGACCCAACAGGTCACAAGCACGTGCCTCCTGAGCCAAAGGGCTCCAGCAATCAGCACCGGGATTAGCCTGGCCTTCCATGCAGGCGGCACGCTCGGCAAAGGGCCCCAAAGAGCCAGGGGACAATCTCTGCATGATGATAGCATGCAATGTTTCATAGACATGCTCTACAGTTACACAGACTGTTCATAAACATCGTATTTGAGTATTGGGGAGAAAAAGCCAATCTACGGGAGAGAGTTACCATTAATCTCATTTTAAGAAAAAGGAAATTGAAGTCCAGAGTTTAACTGATCTCCAGATAGACTGAGCATAAGTTTCAGGAGGTCAGAGACGTGGCCTCCTGTAATCTTTTCTCTTTCTTCCTTTTCATACTCATTGCCTCAGTCCCAGGCCTGGCAGGACAGCAGTGAGTTGGTCATGGTCCCACAGCAAAGGAGTAGCAGATTTTTTGACACTGATGGCCATGTTTGTGATAAAGCAATATAGACCGAAGGGAATTAACCCTCAGAAAGGTATAAGCTTGAGGAGAAGACAGTGGTTAAAGCACCAAAAGTCTACTCTCAGAGAGAGCAAATCTTTTTAAAACTGTACTTATTTATACAGAGATGACCTGTTGCTATGTCACCCAGGCTGGGTTTGAACTGCCCTCCTGGCTCATGAGATTGTTGCAGCTCAGCCTCCGGGGTAGCTGGGCCTACAGGTGCACAGCGCTGAGCCCGGCTGAGAGGAAAGCTCTGACTAACCAAGTGCTGGCGGCACCAGGCTATCACTTGGACTTTTCTTCAAAACTTCCTAGTCTGTGGAGAAGCCGGAAAATGGAATGCACTACAATTAGCAAAAAAATACCTTGTGGAGAGATTCAGAGCCCAATCATAATTTACATTTGCAGATACAGAGATCTCTAAGTGCGCGGCTTCTGCCCTGATTACTAATTAATGAGGTGCAAAACTGTCTGTTGGAAGGAAACGGTGCTGATTATGTCAGTCTTGGGGGACAGAGAAGCTCTCCAGTCTAAGAAGGTAGACGATTCTTTTAACATACATTTCAGTAAATTAAAAGAACAAAACAGGGACAGAAGGCTTGTAGAAATGGAAGCAAAAACTTGAGAGAGAGAAACGTGCCCATCAGCTCTCTTGTGTTTTCAAGAGGCAAGTCCCAATTATTTCATGGACTTCATCAAATGCATATTTTTTTGCACCAAGTGTACGCTTATTTAATCAGCAGGCTGAACTCTGAGTGAATTCTGATGCGAACGCATCAGCGCCATTCAGAGAAGAGTGTAGTGAAAGTCTCTAAGTGAAAGAGGAACAAACACAAACACAAAAAAAAAAAAAAAAAAAAAGAAGAAAAACAAAGCAAGCCTAACTCTTGACAGGCACTTCCTTTCTTGCTGTGTCCTCCCCCATCAGGTTCCCCCATGTTGGCTGGCTGGAGGAGACAAGAGCCACAGGGTCACCACTCAGGGCAAACCATGACCGGAGGGCAGGGAAGCGTCACAGATCTTTACACCAGAGAGGCTGGAGAGAGACTCGCAGACATAAGGATCCCGCAGCAATGCTGTCTGCCCCCCCAAAGCAAAGCAGCTGGGCTGGCTTCCCTCCCCAGTCTGATTTTTCAATTTAAAGAAGCAAACATTAGGAAAAGAGAGGGTTGGTTCCCA
Organism: Arctocebus calabarensis; assembly: GCA_963573935.1. Lineage (NCBI taxonomy): Eukaryota > Metazoa > Chordata > Mammalia > Primates > Lorisidae > Arctocebus > Arctocebus calabarensis. The sequence goes on along the minus strand of CAUYON010074148.1, from coordinate 30,749 downwards.
CCTACCGTTTGACTTTTCACTATCTGCAGGTTTCATCTGAATGGGATGATGCATCTAAAAACACAAAAGTGAGACAGTAAAGGCAGATTGAACAGCTGTAAAAACAGTCTCAGAAATCTGAAGCAATTTGACTACTGATATTGTTTTAGGGGCACGTAAATAATAATGGGACTTCTCCCAGGTAAAATTAAAAGCAGTAACAAAAAGCAAGCCTGTGCTTTATGTTCAGGAATCTAACCCTTTTACGCCATGCGGCCCTGTCACCCAGTTATGTATTTCGAAGTTTGGGCTTGGGTGTTAGACAAGTTTGAAACCTGGTTCTGCCACTCAGTATAACTCTGCCTGTGTGTGACAGGTAATTCTGGCTCTGTCATTCATCTGTGTGATCCTGGGCCTGTGTCTCCACTTCGCTGAGCTCCAGTCTCCTCTCTGAGCTGGACGTAACACCTGCATGGTGACGCGGTGAGGCCTATAGGGGGAAATGCCGGGACCTCATATGCAGAGCCTCAACTGTGCTGGGAAGCGTGTGGACACGGCACGATCACGGTCTGACAACAGACTGTCTTCGCTCCGCTCTGGCCCTTCTGTGTCCTCTAGGCCGAGCAGGTGGCCGCATAGTTCTCACCAGATCTAATAAAAGTAGAGGAGCAGAGAGCCACTGCTAGACGGAAGGACAAACGGAGAGGAGGCTGCAAGGGGGGGAAGACGCAGAGCCCGCCACCATGCTCCGTGTGCACGCACAGCGGGGGCCGCGATCCCACCTGGGCGCACCCGGATGCCCTCCACTCCACCGGCACGATCCACTGAGCTTGGCCCAAGCGCAGAATGTACCACTTCCAATTAAACTAAATCCCTCAAACCGCTTTCAAAGGTCCTCTTGCTTCATATTTCATCACACCCCAAGGAACACAGAAGCCACAGGGTGGATGGAACCACTGGCCGTGCGGATGCTTTTATGATAACGAATCCCGTTCTCTCTGAACCTTTAACTTCCCCAGTGGACTCCACCACGCGCAATCCACAGCTCTGGGCTTTACTGCGTTTAAATGAAAGGGGAACCGTATTTGGCTCTGGCACTGGCACGCTGAGAGATTACCATCGGCAGCCAGGACCGCGTGCACCTAACGCCTGCCAGGGCCTTCAGGGTGCAAGAGGACGAGGTGACTGGGGTCACCGAGGGACAGGAGCCTGAGCACCTGGGCTGCTTCCGTCTCCCAGAGCCAAGAACACAGGCCTCAGGACGTCGGGTCTCCCAGCATTCCACCCCAATCCTTAACGGATTCAATTTGGAGGGGAGACTAGAATGAGAATCAATGTTTAGGGGTACACGAAACAGTTTTTTCCAGAAAAGAGTGAAATATATATCCTAAAAAGTTAACTTCCGTGGAAACCCGATTTGGGCTGAGGAATGTGGCGTCCTTGGCCGACGTACAGAGGCTCTGTGTGAGCCGCCCTGCAGCCCGTCAACTGTGGTAGAAACAGCGGCGGCCTCAGGCTGTGGACTAAGGCCCACCAAGGAGCCGTCCCCTTCGACGCTCACTGTGGGGGGACACACTGCTGCCAAGGGCCAGCCCAGCAACCTGGCCAGTGCTTGGGGAGAGGCAGGACCAGGGCATACTCGAGTCTAGGGGCCCTGAGTCCTGCTGGACAGCAAAGCCAAGGCTCCCAGCAAGGGCAACATCTGGTTTGATCCTTGAACTTGCCAGGAGAGAACGAAGGGGAAGGCACATGACACCCATGGGTCACCCATGCAAGGACGTGGGGGCAAGAACACAGTTCCTTTTTGCAAGGAGTCCCAATCGGAAGTGGGGAAGGAGCCTCCAGATCTCAAGGACCTTGAGAGCTGAGGAAATGAAACTTTGTCTAAAAGTCCCACGGTCAGGTACAGAAGATTAAAGCAGCAAAGGCAGTAAGACGCACATTCATATTCTTAGAAAGCCATCTGTGTCTACGGCATGGAGGGCAGCTTAAAGGAGAGACAGCAGGGGGTGGTTACAGGTGCTACTACAAAGAAGGACTACTCGGGGCGGCCGGCTGGAGGCGGGGCTGATGGACAACCCATGGGCCGTGATGGGGCCACTGCTCAGGGAAGACGCGAGAAGCCGGCGTGGAGACCTCCATGTGAGCCGACTGTGGCGTGCAGGGAGAACATGGGGGTGCCGCAGGTGTGGGCACAGGCATCAGTGTGAGAAGGGCCAAGGACACGACCCTGGGGAACTTCAGGACCGAGCACAGCAGGGGCGGGGGAGCCACGAGAGGGGCATTTCCAAGCAACCAGCACCAGAGGCCACGAGGAACGCGCCTGAGCAGCTGTGCACATCTGGCAGAAAAAGCTCTATAGGAAGCTCATGGGAAGCAGTTTCTGTGAGTGGTGGGGGCAGGGAGAACAGCCGGTTGCAGGGAGTGAGGAGAACTGGAGAGAACTACAGTGGACATGGTGAGCCAAGACGCCTGTTACTGCAAAGGGAGGGGACAGAGCGGGATATGTTCCTTTCGAGCAGGAAAGACTCACAAGTGTTAATCTGCTGACCACAGATGAGACTCACAGGTCTCAGATAGGAGAGGTGGCAGGTGCACCGGCCTTATATAGAGGACTCAGAAACAATGACCGTGGCTCCTGCCCTCAGGCGGCCAGCACACACAGAGGTAAAGATGGTGACAGACACCAGAAGACAAAGACGCACAGGGGGCAGGCCGGGAGCCACCAGGATAGAATCACTCTGAAGCCCCAAAGGGCTCACAGTTCACAGAGCCACGTTCTCAGCAGATGCGTCTGAAGGGAAGAAGCGACATTGCGAAGGACATGATGGTTAATGCTGGAGTCGGGATCAGAAACCCAATCTCCCTTCACTCCTGCGTGGACTCCTCTGTTCCACCCTCTTCACAAAATGTCCCTCTTGGGGCCTGAACATATGAGCCTTCGAGAAAGAGCTGTAGGGCTCACCAACCTTGGGTGCCCGAGACAGCCCCCGGGGGAAGGGCCTTCCTCCCAACTCCTGCAACCCTGTGTCTCGGCAGCTGTGTGGCTGGTGTCATGACTTGACTCTTCCTTTTCATGCAGCTGGTGGGAGAATTAGCTGTTCCTGACCTAAGATACCCAGGAGGCCCACGAAAGCACTAATTAATAGCAGTGATGGCACGGTCTCTGTGGATTTGGACTGGTTTTGGTCTTTCCCAGGTTCAGTGGGCAGAAAAGTCAACTTTGCAGATACCTGAATTGTCAGACCATGGAGAATTCTGAATGGGTGGTCACCCTACTCCAGGTATGTTGGGAAGCCAATTTAGATAATGTATGCAAAGCCCACAACCTTCTTGGAGAAAGGTGTTCAATCAGCACTGTATTAAGAACGGCTCATTATCACCAACAGTTCATTTGAGTTACAAATTTCTGATCACATACAGGATGTAAATGTCAAGGAAGGCAAAAAAGGGTTTGGAGTTGTTGTTCTCACAAGGTCTCACTTCTTCCCAATCTCATGATTCTAAGAACTTCAGTAGATTTCTTTAGGTGAGTAGGAAAGATCATGTTTTGCAGGGGGTGGGGAGGGCATCTAGTTTAAATTTTCAAGTTATAGAAAGGGGAGTCTTTGCCATAACAGAAATAGTTTCAAAGATTTGACCCAGACTGACTCTGGGACTACTGATTCATTCACTGTTTCTGCTCTTACCAGACACTATGTCTGATGCAGGAACAGAGGATGAGGAAGAGATCTCATCATGATGGAGCTTGTCCTGTACCCCTTCTCTGGAGGACACACCAGAGAAGCTGACTCAGATGAGGGAGGCTCTGAGTTCATTCTTGATGGAGGTCTAACCTGATATAACTGGAAGACGCGCCAAGGGCTTATCAGGGAAGAGGACAGCAGTATTTCAAGGCACACAGTAAGAGAAGACTGTTTAGTGCTCATTCTTCAGTCAAAGAAAGAGGACACGAAGACATTCTAACCACCAGAGGAAGCCACAGAAACTCTCGAAGACTGTTTGCTAAAAACACAAGATCTAAGGCATCACATACTTCCAGTGAGGGATACGCTTGGGGATGGGAGAATTTCAGATTAAGACGGAAATAGTGTTGGTCTACCCAATCCTGAGTTAAAACTGCCCTCGGCACCAGGACTGGTAGCCAGAGGTCACACCCTTAACGCCTTTCTCAGGACCGAAGACAAAGTCAGCAGCTTCTCCTACGGCTTCCATTGTGACCAGGGAACCTGCCCTGTCTGCTGCCAGGGTCAGATGTGGCTGGGGCTAGATCTCCATGCCGCTCTCTGTGTGTACTTGGAAGGCCCAGCTAATAGCAGCAGACCAGGAGAAGGCCCAAAACACGAGCAAGTCAATATCCAAATCTGGGTAATGTCTAGTCAGGTGTAAGGAGATCTCAGGGTCAGGACTGAGGCCAGTTCCGAGAGCTACCTGCTTCTTCTGCCTACGGCAAGTGAGAACATTAGCTTTGAGAGATTTTGCAAGCAGTCTCCTAAGAAACATGAAAAGATTCACATACTAAAAGCCCGGACTTCAATGCTATGCAATATATGCATGTGACAAAATTACACCTGTACTCCGTCAACTTACACAATTGAAAAAAACATTTAGTAGTCCATGCTGTCATGATTGGTCCCTGCTGTTTGGTGAGTCTAAGAATTTACAAACACCAGCCTGTGACATTTACAGGGTTTCATGACGGGACACAGCTCGAGTTCCATTCAGCTGTACCTGCATAAAACTCAGGAGATGGCAGGAGGATCTCTGGTTCTCTACCGCGAGGCTCTCTGCAGCCCGCTGCACGGAGAAACAGCAGAAGCCGGGGTTTGGGGAATAGATCCCGATGAACAATGGGAATAAACATGACAGTGTATTTCTTCAACTTTACACTTCTATCAAGCAAGGCTTCTAAATCCATTTCTTTCAAGATATTTTTTGACTTATCAATACATTTGTAAAATTTTCTTGCAGAACACTTCGCCTAAAGTTAATGCACTAAGGTACTGGTTAACTTCTTGGTCTGTGGCCCAATTTGTTCAAAACCAAAATATAACAAGAGGGGAAATTTTAAGAGTTCTGTCCCTTCCTCCCTCCATGGGGGAGGAGGGGACTGGAGATAATCACGTTCCTTACAAGGCGGGAGCTCAATCTCTCACTCAATGCCGGGTGTCAGGCATCAGAATCACACGCACCTCCAGGGTGGACCACTCAGAGAACAGCCTTAGCCCACTGAGGATGGTCCCTGTGGCGGGGTCTGCTCAGGCTTTCAGCACATTGGCACTTCTGGAGGACAGGCCCCTACCTCGGTGTCCCTTCTATCCCGAGGCTAAACCTGCGGCGTGGCTCCCATACAGGTACTAGCTGTTGTCATGCCTCCATCCTTGTCACACTAGTAGGAAGCACCACAAGCCCCCTTCATCCCACCCCTAATGAGCGAGCAGCACGTGGTTCTCTGTACACATGCAGGGGCCAGGGACTGAGCCATCCACTCCTGGTCTGGAGAGTGGCTGACCCCTGACTGGCCCTGAAGTTCCTTGCATGTGGTGACCTTTGCTGTGTCGCAGAACCCCCCAAGTGTGACTCATTAAAATGAACACAAGGTACGACCCTAGAAAAGTCTGATGGGCAGCTGCATGCAGAGAGTGCTGTGCGCAGCTCTGGCAACGGCGACAACGATGAGGCTGGTCCCCGAGCATCAGGGCTCAGTAGCCGCGCTCTCGGGAGTCCCCCCAGTAGACGGGGTCTACTGTGATCTCTCCAGAGCTTGTGGCCTTGAGCTCTCTAATGCACAACATAGTCCAGAAGGGAAGACAGAGCCCCAGGGGAAGGGCGGCTGAGGGCAGGTGGCACGGCTGGTTCCCCCACACAGGAGAGCTCGTGCTGAAACTAGTTTAACCCCAACCATCGCCAACTGACGAGTGAACCACCTTTAACATGAGATTCAATAAAACATGCCATTTTTAACCTGAAATGGGTTTTTACAGAGTCACTCTTACGCATCTCATTATTAAACCTATCCTGACCCCTGGAGAGAATAGACGTGTTAGCACATATTATAAGCTTACTGTCCATGAAATATTTAAAAGCAGAGGAAGAAGGGCAGGAAAGGAGTGAATTCACAGAAGAGATACACCAACCAGCCAGCAAGGACCCACTGCTATTCTTTCATTCCACGACAATGCAAAAATAATTCATGGAGAATATTTCCTATCTTGCTTGTATAATCACTACGAAATATCTATATTTTCTCAAAAAGTGCTTTTAATGGGTAAAAATGTTTCAAAAGAGTTGCCACCAACTTGAGGCACACCAGCCCCCCCCCCCCAAACGAAAGCCTCTGTGTATTGTTAAGGGATCCCCATCCCATAGGAAGTCACCCCTGAAGCCAGGCAGGTGTGCCTATGTCCTTTGCTGAGTGACCTTGTCATTTCAGTCACTATTATATTATGCTCTGTGTAATGGAGACTGGGAGAAAACAAAGGTAGCTTCAGGAGCAGGGATTTTGTCACGTCCATCAGCAATGAATGAGATCTTTAAATTTTGCTATTTTATGTTAACAGTATGGTAAACCTGCTAAAGTATCTTGAAAAGCATGACACCCCTGTAGAAACAGATGACAAAAATAACTGGTGGAGTCAGTCAAATCCAGCTTTTCTCCCGGGAACAAAGCCGTGTTGGGTGGTCACACATATCCCTGGTAAGTGACAAGGAGAAGTGAGGCCATGTCTGTGAAAACCGAGCAAATCTTCCCTTCACTGTCGGGTTTCCAAGCATTGTTCCAGGCCCTTTATACACGCTGATAATTAATTTAATTCTGACAAAAGCCTATGAGATCACTTAAGAGAAAGCCATGGGCAGAGCAGTTAAATGCCTGGGCCAAGTCACACGGGGTGTGGTGGAGCCAGACTCCACAGGCAGGTCCGCCAGGGTTCCGTCTGGGTTCCGTCTGGGTTCCGTCTGCCTCTAGCACATGCCGCACAGGGGCGCTGCGAGTGAGTCTGGGGTTTCTAGGGACCCAGAAAATGACCTTACCTTTCCTCTTCTACACCACACACGTAGACTGCGTCCATCTGTAGGCTCCCCTCCAATCTACCGCTGTGTGCGGTGTACGGGAATCTATGCGTGTATGTACATAGATTTGCAGACACATACTATTTTTTAAGTGGTTCAAGAAAGAAATTATTGTTTGGGTTTTCTTCACGAAAAAGGCAGGAAAGAAAGTTTAAAAGAATGAAATGAAAGGAAAAGCCAACCATAGCTTTATAGTCATGCCGGCAAAGTACAGCCCCGGCCAACGTGACTCTGGGGAGTTATCCACGTACTCTCCTCCCGAGGGCCCAGACTCACACGATGGAAGCAGAACTTACACCCACGCTGATGAGAAGCAGAATGATGGCTAGCAAGACCAGCTCTCAGTTATTCTGTGAGGGGGAAAGGATGGTTTTGATTCACGGACATTAAATGATCCTACATTTTGTGTTCACAAACAAACAAGGCAAACAGTACATTGGGGGTTACAAAGTGAACCACAGTGTGGACCCCTGATGGCTGGCTAAGTCACTGACCCTAGCGGAAGGCCGTGGTGTCTGGCTCTCTGCTAACCGTTTGTGTTAAACAAAATCTGTTCATGTGAACACTGCCTTGGAAATTCTGGGGAAAAGGTGACCTTCTGAAGGAGCAAACTCTAATGCAGAAGGAAGCTCATGGGATTCAACGATGCCTGGGCCACATGCCATTCCAAATTGCTTTTCCACGCAGCAACATTCGGGGTGGTTAACACAGTAGGCACGCAGAGGACTTTCAGTCAATACTAGCTGACAGATTCTTATAAAAGTGACCTAAACCAAGACAGAAAAGGGGCTATCTGAGAGTGGTAACGACAAAGAAACGTACATTACTCTTCTCTCGTATCCTCCTTGCAATGGGGGGAAAAAGCTATAGTGGAAGTAAATTAGACACATGTGACAAGTGTCTAAAACACTGCATAGTAATGCTCAGTAAAGTTATCACCCCCCGCCATTATCGTCATCATCATTTTACACAGAACAAGAGTTCTCTGAGGGGAAAGAGACAGGGTCTTGTCCACAGGAGAACAGATTGGAAAGAAAAGCCTTTCCTGCTTACCAGGGACATGTGCAACTATTATTGCTCAACTCCCAGCTATTTTCATATATGCTAAAAGCCCAGTGACAGAGGAAAACCTACAGGATCCAGAAATATAAATCTGCTGTTGGCTTAGGGGGCTCCAAGTCAGCCTCTTTTAGCTATATGACACCCCCTATTTACACTGCTGTTAAAGACACGTGGTACACGAGAGGGGAAAAGCAAGCAACGAAACCATTTAGTCCTGGCAAAAAATAAAATAAAATATTGTAGGAAAACTAGATTACTCTGGGTGGAATGCTATGAGGGAATTTGGCGTCTGTTATGGTGATTAAGTCATCATTTCTGACAGATTACTCTAATCGGCTGTCAAATAGCATTCCACAACCCCATCTGTAACTTGGCGCCCGGTTACTCAGCCTATGTTACCTTCTGTATATAAAACACACACCAAACACAAGGAGGTGCTGCCTGGCATTTATTAGACTCATTAGCTAAGATGAGGCTCTGTGTTTTCATGCTAAATAATAACACAAGCTTCCATTCTGCCTTATTTAATCTTAAAATTAGAAGAAAAATGAATAGGCTTAAAATAGGAGGCACAGACCATGAATGAAAAATAACTGTAATGATCAAAGTGTGAGCATAATGCTTTCAGAAGCACTGCTGTTCAAAAAGAATGGCAATCTTTTCTTAGTTCAATTGTCCTTAGAGATACGATATTTGTTACGGGGGTAAATAAATCTATGCCACTGTTTAACCTTCTGGCCAGGTGTGCTACCTAATTAGCTACTATTTCAGGAGAAAGTATCCCTGTGTTTGGCATTATCGTTGTGAAGAGAGAACAAATGTCTGTGGTAATATTTCAGATCCTCACCTTTATGATGTAAAAAACAACGGGATCTAGTCAGTTAAGCTCCCAAATAAAAAACAGAATGAGTTAATTAAAAGAGTATACCTAGGTCTGTCTAGAACCTTCTGTTTAGATCCATATGCTTTAATAACAAGAAAACTAGAGGGTATAAGGCATGTGAAAGTGGAGGTAAGTGGAAAGAGTCAATGTTCAGAAAAGCCTTGTGAGATTACAGTGCTGATACTACGGCAGCTACAATACAGAGTAAGGCCACGTGACTCGTGTGTGATCGTGGGAAGATCACAGTCCCTGCTGATTAACAGGCTGAAACAGAGAAATGTGTCATTTGCCCTGATGGCTGAGTGGGAAGTATACTGATACCCTTTCTAACCATGATTTCTTTCTGATTTGTGGACTGTCTTCCAAAGTCAGCGGTGGATGCTCCCATACTCAATCTTGCAGATGTTACCCAGATGCTAAACTAGACACGCGGAAACGGGAACGCCTGACCTGGCCATCGAGGAGCGGCATTAGGACCTGAAGGTCATTCACGTTTCCAATACTAGATTCTACACGCCAACAAACTCAGTATCATCTTGTATTTTAGGAGAAATGAGTCTGGCTTAACAGCAAGTGACTCTCTTGACGTCAGTCTCTGCCCACAATGACGCCTCCGGCCTCAGTTCTCCTGCAGCCCCCGGCTCCTTCCCCAATGCCAGCTGACTCCAGGTCATTCACGGCTCCTTGCTTCTCAGCAGCCAGTGCACTGGGATGGACGCCGCCCGGCGTGTGGGGGGACGCCGACCTTGCAGCCCCCTCGCTGCCCTTCATTATGGGTGGAGATTCCTGTTCTGTCTGCCTGGCCCATCTGCCTGGGTGCGTGGGGCAGGGTTGTGAGTGCCAGCCCCAATACGGGACCGTCTTCTTCTCATCTGGTTCTCCCCAGCTTCCTTTCAGGGCTCAACGCTGTTTAGGAAAACCTTTTACACTGTTTCCAGAATTACCTTCACTTAGTCTCTTTCAGCTACAACCCAGACTCACCTCCACTGGAAATACCCTATGGACAGTAAAACCTGCCCAGACTGGACTTGAACTTGGGCCCTGGAAACCATGATGCTGGACTGAGATCACTGTTTACAGAGAGTCACCTCTGGAGCGAATGCACCCTCTGTTTCCCAGACCCCTGGCACAACACTCTGGCTCACCCTAAGTTTGCTTGGTTTTCTTCCCTTTGGAATTCTCTGCTCAGATTTCTCCACTCGATTTCCTTTCCTTGTCATATTCCTTTGCATTTCCACTGCGGCTGCCCTAGTGAGGTCTTCACACCCGCTCACCTGGGTTCCTGTGCAGCCTCCTTGCCAGCTCAGTCACTGCCTTCCAGACTGTCTTCTGCACCATTGTCTCTTTGATCTGCCTAAAACTCCAGCTCCAGAAATTACCTTCCCCTGCTCAAAAACGTCCAGTTATCTGCCAAATTAAATCCCCGCTCCTTGGCCTGTATTCTGGGGAATCCTGGCTTTGACAGGGGAGTTCCAGGCTTACTTCCGGCTTACTTCTAATTGCGGCACCACATTCTCTCATCCGACGAGACTGGACAGCTCCTGCCACACGCTCACTCATGGGCAGGCACCGGCCTTCCTCACGCACACAAGCAGTGTTTCCTTCGCCAGTGGAACTGTCCAGTTTGTTCTATGCAACCTCAAGTTAGGTTGGATCAAGGGAAATTACCATTTTTGTAGATCTGAAAATGGTTTAAGAGTGATAAGCATTTAATGGTTTAAGAGTGATAAGAACACGCAGTATTTCCTTCGCCAGTGGAATTGTCCAGTTTGTTTTATGCAACCTCAAGTTAGGTTGGATCAAGTGAAATTGCCATTTTTGTAGATCTAAAAATGGTTTAAGAGTGACAAGTTTCATAGGGTTGAACCTCACACTGCATAGCAACGGAACTCCATTATCTTCTCTTCAGTGACTCGTAAAAGGTTTGGGAAGTTCAATTTCTGCAGGCTCTTTCCCTTCTAAGGTTTGGAGAGCTTTCCAGTAGTTCATCTGCAGTACTTACTAGTTTGGACTTGAGTTAAACTAAACACTGACTGGAATACTTAGCACAACACTCCATTCTCTAAACTAACCAGGACCTGATGACCGAGGCCCCTTCATCCCCTCCAAGCAGCTCCACTGCTGTTAGTTTTAATGATGCTTCATCCCGTGATCTACAGTCCCCTTTCACCTCCAAGGCAATCTAAAGCCACCACAAAAATACCCCTCGAACAAATCTTTAAAATCTCCACTTCTAAACTGACTGGGAAAATTTAAGCCAACTGCCTTTCATCTTGAATCTTCTGACAGGATACAGGCACTTCATCGAATCAACAAAAAAGCACCAATGAATTCCGTATTCTAATACGATCCTTCCATGGCTTAGTTTGTGAGTCCTGAGTTGTTCGAGCTGCTTTGCCAACCACGTTTATTAATTAGTGTCTAACATTTCCACCTCTCTGCAAGTTGCAACCTCTCATAAAAAATGCATGATTTGATTGGTTTAGGAATGACAACTTCATTTACAAATAAATATCATACTTCACTCAGCATTCTTTTTCCATTTATTTATTTAACTACCTCCACAGCCTTTGGGATTTGTACTAACTAAGCGAATGAGCATAGATAACTGGGGTAATTTTCCTCTCTTAATCATGCTTAAGCAAAAATGATTAAATCTCTTTTTTTTTAAACAAATGAGCCTGCCCCCCCCCCCAAAAAAAATACCTACTTAAAATAAATGGCAAGTTTTGAAAAACGCCTTAAGGGCTATTTCATATTACCCGTGTTTAAAATGCAAATCCATTAAACATCTGAGCAAGACATCAGATATTATTTTAGGCAGCTATATTTATTCATCTCATCTTCTCCAGTAGTATTAACTTTGGTTAATATTTCACCAAAGATCCCTCCTCCAGTGCTGCTAACTCTTTATGAGTTTTGAGTTTAATTCCAGTCTCACTTTGATTTTTATCTTCTACCCTAATACATGAGATTGTTTACTAACTTTAGAAATTACTCTTGGCAAGGCTTAGAGAAATTATTAACACAGTCAATTGTTCGATGAGTACCGTCATCCTGAAGTCTTCTAAAGATCAAATTCAAGGCTTAGGCCTTCAAATACTTGGTGCGTAACCAATTTTAAATGGCAAAGGTAAATGCCGACAAAAAACACGTGAGACAACAGTGTGCAGGAGAGTCTATGTTAAGGAATAAACCAAGAACCCTTTATTGACAGTGCTTGATCTGCAATGTCAAACCCACTCTTACAGCTCTGGATATTCAGCACTCAACGGGATTTGAGAAGCTTGGGTTCCTCACATTTGCTTTGTGGTACAAAGAGGATCACAGTTAGAATCCTAAGGTCTGGGTTTGAATCTGTGCTTTGCCAGTTGTGAGTAGTTCAGGGTCAAATCACTCGACCCCTTTAAGCCTGGGTAAACTCATGTTTGAAGCAAGGATCATATGGGATAGTGTCCATGAAAGTGCACAGGGAACTAAGAAGTGCGGCACAATGACCTCTTCTTCATTCGTAGGGATTTTAATCACAGTGAGAGACGGTTTGTGCCTCTGCACGCGTTCCTGTCTCACCCTCAGCTTCCAGTTTGCGGAGCAGGGGTCCTCCAAAAGGGCTGCCATGGGAAACACAAGGTTTGAGGCCCACTTCCTGCTCCTTCCCCCCACCCCCAGTTTAAGAATTCTTGAATTTTTATGTTGAGAGTGTGCCTATGAATAAACGCCATCCTCGAGAGTTCATTTATGCGACCAACATGTGTGGCGCGCCACCTCTGGCACGAGGCATTCAGCTGGGCTCTGAGAAAGTTCCTTCTCCTCGGGGAAGCTGGGGCAGCATGGTGGGGGGAAGGAGTACAGCAGGTGGCAGTATGAATTTTAAGCTCATGCAGCACAGGGATTACAGTGAAGGACGACTCACTTCCGCTCTCCCAGGACCGTGAGACAACATGTGTGCTGTCAGAGGGCTGGACACAGCGTGAACAAGAATGTCCTAGAGGCTGAAGCAAAAGGAAGGGGCCTGGTTGGAGTCTGGGTCTCCCCTTTCTCTGCCACAGACACGATGTCCACACTGCCCTGAGTGTGCCGAGGGCACGGCTCCGGTACGCCCCGTCTTCTCTCACTTGGGAAAGCGTTTGGAAGACTAACAAACATGGTTATGATGGCTGACCTGGAAAATCCTTAATCCCTTCTGTGCTTTTATTAGCCGTGATGACAACTGATAAGCCGCAACTGACAAAAAAGGAGGACTTCGGGTGATACTACTAAGACAGAACACGGGATTCCTCGTTGACTGGGACTGGGGCTGCGAGTGGAGGGAGAAAAGCGCCGTCTAGGAAGGAGAGAGGGTGACTGGCTCTGGCTTTCTTGGTTGGCAAGTCCATCACCTGGACAGGTAACAGAGGACTGGGCTGGGTCGGTGTTAGGAAAGTAATGACTTTAGCACTGGAATTTCCCATGGACTGTCTGAATCGATCTGTTCAATACCAGGTATTAGATGTCTAGGTTTGGGGGAGCAGCAGAAAAGTCTGATTTCAAGGTAAATATTTGGCAGTCAATGGCCTATCGAGGTAGTGGAAGCTGTGAGAACAATACAGGGACTCAGGAAACCACACAGTTGAGAGAAGAAAGGGAAAAAACAGAAACCAGGGCACAGCAACTTTTAAGAGGCTCTATGTGAACACATGCTCTGCTTGCAATCCCTATGAAAATACCAAATTTCCTTTACACTGGGAGAAAGTGTTCTTGAATTCTCTTCCTGGTGTGAGCAAGGCCCCGAGGAGGCACATGGCTTAGGACGTGTCTCTCTGTTCTTCTCTGCGCTCTGCCCTGCTCCCGCACAGCTGCAGGTTTGCGGCTGCAGCCCGGATCCAGCCTTTCCCTTTCAAAAACCAATACCTGGCCAGCGGGTATATTTATCCTTTCATTATTTGGAGTTTTGTTAAGTTAATTTCCTTTCCCATTAAAGCTTTTTAAAGTCACCACTGGAAACATTTACTATCCATGTCATAACAAAATCTGAAGAACTTATTATGTCATGTTTGGAGAACAGAGTCAAGATAAAATGCCCATGAACACATCCAAAGATTCCTACAGCATCTATCCAAGCAAATGCTGTCACGAGAGACAGAAGGTCATGGGTATCAAAGACTCTGGGGCGCTATTATATTGGGGAACTACGCCTTGGCTTAGGGGACTCTGACAGATGGGCCTCTCACGAGAGTCCTGACATGCATACAATGCGTTCTGCCAGCTTCCCTTTCTCATCCATGGAAGTGAATGGCCATCACCTCCGAAGCCAACTGTATAAAATACAACATGAGTGTGTGTCCTTAAAATTAGCACATGTCTGCTCAGCTGACCTCATCAAGGCTCTCAGAGATGGGCACCAGGACCAGAATAGCCACAGCCCTGCTCCCGCCCGCTTTTCTAAACAAGGAGGAGATTCCAGGGCTAGTCGTCTGGGCTGAGAGTGCAGAGCTCGTTCTCATTAACAGGCTGATGTGACTGTGCCCACATGGTCCTGTGTCTGGGTGAGTTACTTCTGATTTGTTTTGCCCCAAGACCGAGGGTGAAGGAGACTCAGAGGCATCAGTCCTCACTGATGAGAAAACAATGAGGCTTATGAATCTCCAAAAAGTTATCATGACAAAGCAGCTGTTTTTTAGCCCCACATCTATTAATTTAGCTCTATCCAGACACTGAAATACAGAACTGGGCGGAGGAATATGAGGATGAAATGTATCAACCGCAGACAAACGTTACTCCAAGGTCAGTCATTTGGTTGCAAGCAAAACAAAAAACACCTATTTCTGTGAGATCCCCAGGAAGCCTGGCTGTCTCCATCTTCCACTTTACCTTCTCCCTCCGGACGCCCATTCTGGGCGGGTCTGACCCACCGCAAACAGGTGCCAGATCCTGCGTGTGTCTGAGTGGGTGCCGCTCTGCTTTCTTTCCCACAAGGATTCTCTTTCACTTTCTGCTTATTTGGTCAACTAACCATAGTTCACACCCTAGTCCTGGTCTGCTGGGCACAGCTGTTGATTTAGGTGAATGCTGGCTGTGCTAAGTCTTAGTTCTATGTGGCATCAAGGATTTGGTGCTGATAGAGTCCTACCCACGATGTCTAAGTGCTGAGGAATAACCCCAAATGTGAAAAACTTCTCCTGATCCATAAGAAGTAAGAATGGAAAACAAGAACTCACTCAAGGGGAAATCTCACACTGTTCAGGGTACGTGACATTCCTTTCAAGCCTCCTACATTGCAACAACAGAGGTACAATAGATAGTGTCTCTTATTATGCGATAATATATTCTACTGTGCCATGCACGTGGTAGTTAAATTTTCTTTGTCAGCAGAAGTCTCTCAAGCTGCAGATATCAAGAGAAACAGCACAATATGCTTTACTTTCCTGGGAAGAAATTCCCAGTCCCTGAAGGATGAAACAGCAGGGACTCCACACTCTTATGGTTTCTGCAAGGTGGAAAGGAGCTGGAGTGTCACAGATTAACTCTCTGGGAGAAAACAGCTCCTTGTGCCTTGGAACTAGTTTATTCCGGCTGGTGACAACACAGCGCCCCGTCCACTCCTCCCTGCCTCATTCTACGTAAGGCCCATTCAGAGATTCCCTAGTAAGTTTCTGACTATGGCTGGGGGTGGGAGGCAGGAATCCAGGTGTCCATTCAAGAGGGCCAAACCACAGGACATCCTCTTGTCTGCATTTGCCTCCTGACCTCCTGTCCTGTGTGGTCAGGTTGCCCCACCTTCCGAATGTCTCCAAAGCATCAGGGGAGGGGCCCACGCCCACACATGGGCTGCCTTGCAGCAGGTGGAGACGGATACCCTGGACGGTGGCGCCGGGGAGGACTGGCTTGGTACGATGTAGCTCAAACTCCACTTTGCACGTGTTATCAACCAGGAGTTAGTTTTTCTCAATGTTTAAAATTTAAAAAATTTTTCTTCTTTCCCGTGTACAATGTGACATTTTGACATAGACGCACTGTGAAGTTACCAAAATCAAGCTCAGTAACACTGGCATCGCCTCCCACAGCTATTCCTGTGATGTGAGAACAGGGCTGGGGGGCTCTGTCTGCATTTCTAACATGTTCAGACGGCATCATGGCCACGGGGCTGCCTAGATGCTGTGAGTAAGTAGCAAGACCAGGCGGAGCTCCTGGGAGGACAAGCAGTGAGTGCGAGGGTGTCCCCACGCCTCCAGACCACTAATCCTCTTAACAGTGGTTCTCGAAGTCGCTTAAACCATTTGGAACCATTTGGAACCATTGGGGGAGCTTTAAAACGCTGTTGCCAAGTTCTCATCCCAAGAGATTCTTAACTGGCTGTGGGGTGGCCAGGCATATGTAGTTTTAAAAGCTTTCCACGTGATTCTGCTGTGCAAAGTAGCAAATCACTGCCTCAGTTTTAGGTACGAATAGTCTTAAGTATCAAGGACTATGGCATCAATTCTTTATAAACTCATTTACCCTACATGTCATTCTGGGTCTTTCTCAGAGAATGAAAATGAGAAGAGGAGAGACCAAACTCCACGGCCTCATATGATAGAACGTAAGGCGATGGGGACTGGCGATTCAGGCTCTGAATTTCAGATACTTTACAGTTACATGCTTGGCATAATCTCGTGGAGAAAGCAGGTTTCCCAAAAAGAGCAATTGGCTCGTGATTAGGAGGAATGATCTTTGTCCCACCATTAAAGCACGTGTGACCTCAGTCACACACCACCTGCCCCCTGACCTTTCCGGGCTTCAGTCCCACGCGTCTGGGGAGCAGCTTAGAGACCAGGAACCCTATGGTCTCATCTGGGATTTGGTTTGGCT
This sequence comes from Arctocebus calabarensis, assembly GCA_963573935.1. NCBI lineage: Eukaryota > Metazoa > Chordata > Mammalia > Primates > Lorisidae > Arctocebus > Arctocebus calabarensis. The sequence continues at coordinate 13,927 of CAUYON010074148.1, read as the reverse complement.
GCCTTCCCCCTTTCTTCTCTGTTGATCCATCTAACATTCAAACAAATAACTGGAATCAGCTGCAGGATTTCCTGGGCCCGACTCTTCACTTTCCTTACTGATACTCGGCTCTCACCTACGCTGGCAAGTAGGCAAAGTGCTCAGCTCCACAGATTCGGATCACTCTGTGCCCCGCAGTCACTCGCTGAGCTTGCAGCTGAGTTTCCAGGGCACCCATCCTCTGCTCTGGCTCAGTTACTCCTGTTCTGTGTGACAGTGTCAGCCTAGAAACTGCTGAGAGCTTCGGGTCCAGCCCCAGATCAGAAGCCATCAACAGTGACTCTCCAAACTAAGAGACAGACACGGCCTGAGTCTCTGAAATGCATCCGTCACTTACACTCACACATGAACAGGAACCACTGGGGGACGGCTACGGAGAAGTGGCCGGAGAACTTGCCCCGACATCCAGGGTACGGCCATGGCAGGTGCCTGGTTTTCCCCAAGGTCAGCTCTGTGCTGTTGTAGGCAATAGCATTTGTGCTCGCCCTCCTGAGGGGGCTCAGTGCCCCTCCCAGCCTCCCTCTTGGAGCAGAGGAGCAGGGAAGCAGAGATGGGGGCAGCTAGGTGGAGACGTGGCATTAGAATGCACACGGCAGATCAGACCAAAAGCCTGAGGCTGCAGATAAAGAAACGTGCCCTAATAACGTGAATGCCAATGAGGGATGTTAGTAAAGCTGCACTCCTCCAAAGAGGGATGCTGCATTTATAATCATTTTTGCAAAGCAGTTCCTCTTCGAGTAATGATTGTCTTTGATCTGCAGCTCTGTGTTCGTAGCCTCACACCAAGTTTTGAGCGAACACCTTGTCTTGCTCCCTGAACGTCTTTCTCGACGCGTGCCTGTGCGGTGGGGCTGTGTCACGTCTCAGGCAGAGTGGCAGTCATGTGCCAGGGCTCCTGTTATGGCAGCACCGACTCCTGGGTATGCACGTGTATGTGTGTGCACCTGTGTGCTGTCTGCCCAGCTGACTCCCAGGCTGCAGCTCCACGCCTGGCTGCCACCCTCTGCAGCTGGAACTGGCACAGCCCTGTTGGTCTCCACCCATGGTGAACTGCTGGACTGGGAGGGGCTGAGGATCTGGGTTTGTTGTTTGACAGCTATGAAGGAAGCACACAGGATTCTCTGAGACCCTGCACCTGCCCGCTGGAGCTGGGACTCGGCACCCAGAGAATAGCAGAGCAGGCAGCTCCGGGGCTTCTGAGTTCAGACATGGTGGGTTGAACCTGACCGCCTGTACTCACAGCTATCAGGTGTGTAATGCCAGACAAGTTACGTGTTATGAGTTCCAGCTCTGTTGTTGGTAAAACAGACTATATAACATGTGCCTTGCGTAGCTGTGCAAAGTAAAACACAGTTACAGAGCTCCATGTGGGGGAGTTACTGAAGAGAAGCTACCTTTGCAATGACCATTTTTATGGCCGAAACTCCCTGGAATGGGGTGAACGGTCTGCCTACGTCCACCCCACGGGGCCAGCTGCCCCAGGAGTCGCAGTGTGTGTGAATTCCACTTCTAGTTCCTTCACTGTTTTGCTCAGGGAGGTCAGAGAAATTAATTTAATCTCTCCCACATCTGTGTCGGCGGTATAACAAGGTGAATGCTACCAACACATCACCTGAAATATTTTTAGAAGGGAGAACAAATAAACAACCCTCTAAAGCCATTTGCAAACACCGACAACTCGCTTATCTATGTTAACTGTGGACAGGAATTAAATAGATAAAAGAAATTCACCAATAATCCTGAAACCTCACAGCTAAACACCGCTTCTTGTCAAACAAAGACTGTAAACAAGGAATTAGCTGACTTGTCGGAATCCACCCCCTTCCCTTTCCTTCGCCATTTCCCAGTGGAAACCTTATGGGTGCTAAGCCTGCAGAGGGAGGAGGAAGCAGGCACCCAGACTATCTTAGCGTGGGTGGTCCAACCAGCAGTCAGGATCCAGGGGTGTCCAACCTTATCTCCTTCTCTGCCACACATCGGAAGAATTATCTTGGGCTACACTTTAAATACACGAACGCTAATGAGAACTGGTGACCCAAAAGAAAAGGTCCATGCATAATTTTTGTGATATCCAACACCACAGATAGACAACAAAGTCCTCCCATAATCTGCCCACGGGCTGCAGCAGGTTGGACACCCCCAGAAGTTCTCCAAAATCACTAGCCAATACCAGAAGCAAGTTGGGTGTCCCGTACGTAGTTTTATTTTCTTTTTCATTAACCAGGATGACCGCAGACAACGCATGGACAGCAGAGGACAGTAGTGCAAGATTGCAAAGAATCATTTTGACCAACCATTGCATTTTGCAGATAAAGAAAGAAAGGCCTTGCAAGGGTTTCTAAGTGCTGTAGGAGGCGGGCCGGCAGCATGAATGTGTATTTTGAGCGCTGATGGGAAGTAATGACAGCCAACAGTAAGGAGTGCAAAAAGGGGACATCTGCCACAGTGTCCTTCTGCAATTTCCCACATGCACCGTTTACTGTTTACCTTTCCGTCTTGGGGATTGTGTGTAGTGAGGGCTGTGATGATATGGTCCTGAAATACTGTTCTGTTGTCAAAACACATTTAATAGCTTAGGCCATAATGCTAACGGGACTTGCTGAGCACCTGTGTCCTCAGACAGTCTGTGGCTGAACCAGCTGAGGGACGTGAGACTCCGTGCACGGGCCCCTCCCCTGACAGCCAGACCAGGCCTGGCCGAGACGGGTGGTCCCGAGGATCCCTGTGATCCTGGCCTTGGTTCCCCCGGCTCAGCCATTCTCTCTTTCTTGGTGGGTGGGGAAGACCCTTGGTGCTTACATGCGCTGGTGTTGTATACTGTCTGGCCTAACGCTTGAGGTTACAAATCGGCCAGCCTGCATCACCTACGCCTTGTCTCCTGAGCTGTGCCCACCTCACGTGTGAAAGGTTCAACTTCTGTCCCAGCATGACGTAATACATCCTGCGACGAGTCCTTACCGAACGGCACACTCTGACAACAGAGGACGGACCACTAACTAGCTTTCCCCAAATGCCTCCCCCTTCCAAGGATCATAACTCCTTGCTCTGCAATTCCATCCAGACAACTTAATCAAATTCAGGGATTCTCTCCCCAATCTTCTTTGAAATCTTATCAATCTTGTGGGAACTGAGGCCCACGTAAGTGAGCTTTATATTCCCAATGGGGTCTCGTACCATTGCAGAGAAATGATTTCCTCGGAACTCTGTCCTACCTCACCCTCACGGGTAACAGCGAGCTGCCACTATCCCGGGAATAACAACACCGAGCTGGCCAGGCACCAGGCTTTTACACTCCTGCATAAGCCCCCCCCAAAGTCCTATTAATCAGGTCTGTAGCTGTCCTATTAATTAGGTATATAGTTGGTGTTTGCAAAACAAAACAGTAAGGCCTTCTGCTGCGTTCTAGGGCCAAGAAATGGTGAGGCTGCTCTCGCTTGTAACCGGTACTGGCATTTTCAATTTTTTTTTTTTTTTTAAACCACCAAAGAGTCATGATTAATTTTCTCCAATGAACTTCCTTGTACTGAGTCAGCCACGTTTTGAAAGTAACTAGTTCTCCCTTTCATTAATCAAAGCTGTACATAAATAACTGCCTATCAGAGTTATTGAACTGATGGACTGCCAGCCCAAAGTAAAGCAGCCTGCTCTCCTGTGGCATGTGCAATCTCATGTGGGTGAAATAGATGATTTCCAATGGCCCTTTACGAACTATTAAAATATAATTTCCACACCTTGGGCTGGCTTTGACCTGCAGATTGGGGCCCACTGGGCCAAGGCGCTCCTTTTATCTTCCAGCTTTCTCTCTTGGTAATCTGGGAGCGATCTAGTTACACTGGTGAGCCTCCTGGGCGGGCGCTGCACCTGGACCCTGACCTTTCACAGTGGCCCGAGTCCCAGCATGGGCGGGGGCCTTGGTACCTTAGCATTCTTTTTTTTTTTTGACCAGGGCTGGGTTTGAACCTGCCACCTCTGGTATATGGGGCTGGCGCCCCCTTAGCACGCTTCACGAAGTCACCGTGAAGACAAAGAAAATCCTCACTTTTGCTTTAGCTTTCCTTTCTACAGGATTTAAGCATCCTATCAAAACAACATAGGAGGGGCAGGGTTTCTCTCAGGCAGGCCAAATATTTTAGCCCAGTTCCAACTGTGCAGATGTAAAAATCTGGAGAAGATATATCAAATGGATGTCCTGTTTCACAAACTCCATAGCAAACACATTTTACATGCTGGGTTGCTACCCAAGAAGAGGTTGCACCTACAGAATGAATCTGGTAGCAACAAAAACTCCCCAGGCAGGCTCCTGCTCAGCCCCACTCCACTGGTAAGGAGGCAGAAGGCAGGAATCACCACTGAACAGCGGTCCTCAAGCACCCTCTCGTACGCCATGACTCAGGATTCAAAGCACAAACAGACAAAGGACTATGATTATACTCAGGAACTGAGAACACTGACGAAGCTAAAATAAGAAGGACTACAAAGCCATTAAGAGTGTGTCAGCAGGCCAGGCAGAAAATGGGACTCTGTCATGTTCTTATGTCTTTATTCGGACAGATGGCCACATGTATGGATGTGTGTGAGTGTACGTTTATCCATCTGAATCTACAAAGACACACACATGAATAGATCTGTGTCTATGAAACAAATTCTACCACTGAACACATACACGTGTAACAAATCTACATTCATCCACCCTTTTGGAAGGTTCGGAGTATTTGTGGAGACAATTATTCTTTTTTATATATTATCTATGTGATGAACAAACCTCAGCTCTCTTGGAAATAGTTTATAAAACTAACCTATTTGGCCATTAAACATCTGGCAGCTACTTACTAAACATTTCCCGAGTAAGAGCACGGTGGCAGGCTTAGCTGGCTGGTGATTCACCTGTCAAGGGCATGGATGCTGCTACCGTATTCCTCGTTTTCACTGTTGCCTGGCAAACTATACAAATGCAGTATTTCTTGAATGAACGGACGCTGTGTGCGTCCCACATGATATAAGATGATGGGGATTCAAACCCAGTCATACAGATGTTTTTGCTGTATTTCCATAACAATTTTAAACAAAAGGCACCAAACTTGGCCCAGTTAGGCTTTCACTCAGATGGGATGGTTTTAGGGGGAAATTTCCATGATGTGAGCAGACGGGGCTTGAGAGATTTTATGACAAAAATAATGAGGATGATGACGACAATGATAAAATTATAAGCACCATGGCCCTGAGAACAAAGGCCTAAAATATACAAGGATGAGGAGAAGTGGTTCAGAGAGAATGTGTAGCTCAAAATACATGAACATAAGCAAATTGAATTTGGTCTCAGTCAGAGTCTGTGAAGTGGTTCGGTAGAAAAGACTGAAAACCCCAGCATTCTACCCTTAAAGAGCCGTTCTATGGGGACGATCCTGTGGAGTGCTGAGATAGAGCCTTCCTGGAGGAAAGCACCTACCAATACAGGTAAGTTACTTTTTCCAGGGCAAGCCAGGAAGGGGCCCATTCCCTTCAGAGGTGAACACACTTGGCCCAAGGAGGCCGTTTCACTTATAAATTCTTTCTACTGGATCAAGCTCATTTGTTTTTATATCTCAGTACTAAGCATAGACCTGGCTCACGTTGTGTGTGTTATTACAAAAAAACCTTTCAGTACGCCACTGCTAAGATGAGGGCTCTAAACAAATGTTCTTTTAGGGCAATAGCTCCTTAATATAAACTGCATTTAATAAAACTGGTAGTGATTCTGAGAAGAAAAAGGTAAGGCGTATGCAGAGAGAGTGTCTGCGAGAAATTTGCAATTAATATTTTACAAGACATTTAGATTCCGTAGATTCCTCCTCCTTGCTGTTAAAATTTAAGAGCTTTTTCAAAATTGCATTCCTCTCTGTTATTACATCCTTAATTAAATTAATTTATACAGTGAATGCTCTAATGATACTGCTGTAGATTTTCAATCAAAAAGGCCTCACTGTAAGAGACAATATGTGTTAAGACCTTGAAAAAAGAATGACATATGGCAGGCACAGTGTTAACCCTGGCACAGGAATATGCGGCCCTGACATTTGATCATTGAAAAGATCGCAGTAGTTTTTCCTGTGCCTCAATAAAGCTCTTTATTTTACTTTATTTTTTAATTGAGTTAAATTAGGTCAATGAAAACAAAACAAATCTTGCAAGTTGCCTTTACAAGGATTTCTCTCTGGGAAACACAAATGGCGGGCAAGGATATTTCTACTGAGTCCTACTACGTCAGGTTGTGCCCACGTGAGACCCTAAACAAAGGCGGCTATGTCTAAGCCCAAGCTGATGCATCACCAAAGCAGAGGCGACCGAAATTTGTCCAAGAACACAAGTGGCCCAGGGGTGGAAAGAGTGGGTCTCACGTTGCCACACTAAACCCAGCGACTCCCTGGGTGGCCCAGGCTTGGCAGACAGCGCCGTGGTATTATCTTTAGGCTGTGGGAGCATCATTCATCAAGGACCTCACGGGTGTGTGATGGAGCTGTCAGAAGCGGCAAAGCACTAAAGCATAAACCACGCAAGCAGTAATGATCCGCCTACTGGCCATCCTGCCCACGAGATCAGCTGGAGTCCCGCAGGGCTCCATCTCCGCTACTTCCTGCCAATACCTCGCTTCGTGCCAGGCACACAATAGGCACTCGGTAAGTTACCATTCTGGATGCACAGATCTCATGAAAAGTCAGTCACGAGTAAGGTGCTGCACCTAAGATACTGTGATCTGCTGCCCGAGTGCCAAGCACCACTTGTGCAGAAAGGCATCCTCAACCAGGGCAGGACCCCCAGGCCCGCATTCCGTGCTCTGCTGCCTCGATGTCACGTCTGCTCCCTGTGTTGCTACCAGTTTATTTCTGGAACTGATGTGGAGCATCTCAGAGGATTCACGACAGTGTCTTGGTCACACAGGAAGAGGCCGGCTTGAGAAATGTGTCCTCCCTAGACACTCTCCAGAAGGCCCTTCCCGTCCCCCCACGTGGAGGGGCACAGGAGTCCGCACACCACGGGAAAAAGAGGGTGCCTTAAACCAAGAGCTGCGAAGAGACAGGCTGACTGAACAGACAGTCCTGACAGCTTGTTTCTGCCCCCGAAGGAACCAAGACCTTTGTTTCCCTCGGGGAAGGAGGCTGCTGCAGAAGAGGGGAAGAAAACCCCCACACGTTCCTCTAGTCGACGTGTGATAAAAGTTCCTTGTGGAACAAAACATCAGCAAAAGAAAAATCACATAGGACCCCACCCCCCAATCATTATGTGATCTTGCTTTAAATGGAAAGTTTTGGACACTTTAGAAAAAAGGCAGCAAGTGACTTTTTAATGGATTTTATCCACAGGAAAATGATTACAGCCAGAAAAGCTTGAAAGTGTCAGCTGGTGATGCATTTTTCTTTATCCCTTTTATTTTTATTCAGAAAGAAATAGAAGGCATATGGCAAAGTGCATCATTAATTTCTTATTAATTTCATAATATGAAGGCAACCAGTTAAAATAGTAGTGTACAACTTTAAATTACCGAACTCACTTGGTATTTAATGAGAGATTTAGCACAGTGGGGTTTCTGTTAAATTAAGTTGTGCCTTCACATCACAGTGGGAAAACAGGTGTATATTGGTTTAGAATTATGGAAATGTTGACTAATTCCAAGGCTCGTAATCAAACAGCAAGGTACCCTGTAATATTTTTTCCCCAAGAATATGCATTAATCTTTTATGTGTGGTCCCATTTCTTCCTGTCCACAAAAGGTACACAACTGAAAGGCAACCACTTTCATATCTTTCCGATGGCTGTTAAGGGTGACGTTTATCAGGTGAGGCTCCACACAGATACAAGATATGGAACTCTGGCCTCATTTATCATGTTTGAAATGGCAAAGGAAGCAAGTGTGTACAGAGTATAGGCTATTAGGTTACAAATAAGACCTGACTTCAGATTTTCAATTAACCTGCCTCAACTAATTGGGCATATGGATGCGAACTAGATAAAAAGAAAATAAAAAATAATCCACAAGCCATCCTTTCCAACTCCCACATCACCATCCTTTATCATGGGTCTCTAAAATCACCACCCATCCCTGGATGCCTCATGCAGAATTTTTAAGAAAAAGAGAAAGAAAACATACACACCTTTTAAAAAGAGAATTATAAAATATGCGATTCGTTACTTAAGAAGGGTCAGACGTCCCGAACCCAGACTGATAAGTCATTTCTGTGCATTTACTGTGCCCCTTCGTGACATTAACCCCAGGTCTCCCGAGACCTTCACACACAAGAGCCTGCTCAAGCCGGGCTCCAACGGAGGGGACAAACCCAGACACCCAAGCTTTGCATTCACTGAAAACACCATGTCACTGCCATCACACTCTGCTATACTTTAAGTGGTAAGTAACAATTCATCACATCACATCACTTTTTTAAAAACACTAATAGAAAGGATTTTGTGTGCTAATCACTGTAAAACATATGTCTTTTTAAGAGAAGACATACAAAGCAATCTGTTGGTTGAACCAGTAAGTATTTGTCTTGGTTCTCTCATTCCATAATGTGACCTGACACCCCTAGAAGAATTGGAAAAATTCTTTCTACAAGGAGAATGAAGCTGAACTACTGCTACTTTCTTTTCCAGCAGCTAAGCTTAATAAAGGCAGGCTTGCTTAGAACCACCTTAGTGATTTCAGGGAGAAGCAGTTAAATTGGGGAGGAGCATTCTGGTACCACACGTTGCTTTTTTGAACTTTGTTTTCTTTGACTTCCTCATGTGAAAAAGGAAAAACCAAAGTGGAAGGATTCAAGAGTGAGTTTCACAACTGTGACTTTTGGGTGATGAAGAAGCTAACATTTTGAAAACCTTTTGTTAATGAGCATCTTGCCACTACAAACTGACAAAATTTTCGAGGATTCTAAAGTGAGTCATACAAATGCTGTCTTTTCTGGGTTAGTGGGGGCTGCATTGCTTACGCGTGAGTATGTTAGTGTGTTTGGGTGTGTGTTCAGAGTCGGATAAATGACATTCGGATTTTAATCATATCCTGAAAACATCAGGGACGTTATATCACCTTTCTTTTATTCTTAGCAAACCAGGTTTCAATAGAGTCATCATCACTACACTGGTTCTTCATCAGAACCAGTACATGTCATCATGATACTGAATGCACTTGTCACTGACATTTGGGTCCACAGGAAAACATTCAAACAGCACAGAGAAACTAACTGTAGCCTGAAACAGCAGCAGGAAACAGAAAAGTGGCACAAAATCCTTGAGACATAACGTATTCTGATGAAGCTGGTGTGCACAACGTCAGTTCATTTCTGGTGAATTGTACTAACCATCAAACATTACCAGGAAGGAAATGGGGAAAAAACTGCAAGCGTTATATTTTCTGTTCTCTATCAACATGAAGCCACAAATTGGGCATTAAAACATTGACTTTGTTAACCACCACTGACTGTTTAGAAACCATTAGGAGGCTTAATATTATGGCTGTACAGGGTACGTTTTGTCCTTTCAAAAGAAAATCTAAAGACGAAATTTGAAAAGGGGCTCCCGGGGAGTAAAAGCTTTTCCTTTTCCACTTGCTTCTCTTGTGTGTGTTGGATTTTTTTCCCCCTTTTAAAATCTTAGCCCACCCAATACTCTTTGCAGCTGCTGCTGCCCAGCGGGGTCACTCTGATTTTCTAGCCAGGGGACATGCTATTTGAGAGCTCTTCCCGGCAGCGTTAATGCCAGCTCTGCTCTAGGGGCTGGCCAGCTGGGCTGGCTGCTGCAGGGAACAGAGGGTCAGCACACACTCCTCAAAAGACCAAAGTCATTTTTGGCACTAAGAGCCCATAACTAGAACCTTCAGTTGAAAGGACCATTTTCAAGCAATAAAGTGATTCTGGTACAAAAGTAAACCGACTCACCCCAGGTAAAGTTTTAATATTGTGCAGTGCATTCTGGGCCTCAAGTGCAGCTTTTCTTGTATAAAATGTTACGAAACAACAACCTACAGAGAGAAATGAAAAGGTTTTAGAAATTTCTGTGAATGCTTTGCTTAGATATAATGGAGACTGTGGCAAACAAACAATCTACTTAAAAGGATGCACAATTTAAAGGTAATAAAGCGTATGAGAACAGTAATAACATCTCAAGCATTTATCCAGTGCCTTTTCACCCTAAATCATATTCATTAGCTTTACCCACGTTGGAGTCAATTCATAACTCCCTGCATCGGCCATCTGGAACACAGCTATTCAAGAATGGGGGTGGTAGGTAGGGGTAAGGTGGATGAGGTGTTAATGGGATTTGTGGGTAGCAACTACATAAAGTATTTAATCACAGTAACAACAGCATGAGGTTGCAGCAATTATACTTTTCTTAAAGCGTATCTTCTCTAGAACATCAGATTTTTGAAACACTTTCTCAAAAGTTAGACAGCTGGATTATAAGCTTCCTAAAAGCTGGGATGGTGAGGGTTTTTTTTCCTTTTTTTAATCTCTACCATAGTAAATAATGCAAAGTTTCATTCCTATGATGCTCAATACTTATTTGCCAAAAATGAAAGACTATGTTTTAACCAGCTTGGAAAAGAACTTACAATATAGGTTGGTACACACCCAAATAGATGTTAGCAGACTCTGGCCCCCGCATTAAAAAGGGCTGTGGCACACCAATTGGTAACCACTTAACTATTCATTTCTAAGAATCTAGGTCACTGGGGCCCTTCCAGGGCAGAACGGCATATACCCTACTCTCTTTCTAAACAACCTCCTCCTCCAAAGAGCAGGTGTTAAAAGCTTAGACTTTCTGCGTGTGTCCCCCCCTACCTCAACCTGACGATAAAGGGGCTGGTTAACAATTTGTTAATCAGCATATGTACAGTTTCCCAGGATAACTAGGCTTCGGAAAAAAAGGGCATAGACCAAAACTATCGCGACTGAAAGAAAAGACATACTACCTTTCATCTGGGCTGCCTTTGGGAAGTCGAGTTGAGGAAAAAGTGGAGCGAGGCACTCAGAAAGACCGTATCTATTTCACCTTGGCCTTGGTGAAACAGAGCCAGACAGGGCCGGAGAGCTCTGAGAGGCACTCAAACGGCAAGCACATCAAGCAGCATGAGAAAACGCCCCGCACTCAGGCATCCATAGTGGTCTACTCAGGGGAACGATGCAGGTGAGACAAAGAGCCGAACAAGATGACAGACACAGTTGCAGGCCGGGGGCTGGCACCGGGGGCCCCCAGAGGTTTGCAGTCAGACACCAGCATTCGGATTCCTCCAAATAAAAACTCATTCAAAGCAGTGGGGAGCGGGGTGAGGGGAAGCACAATCCCCTTCACACAGCATTCCTGAAGATACCTAAGATGCTTCCTCCCCATCTGGAAAGGAAATCTGGAATCTTATTCTCTTATACTTGATTATTCAGAATCTGATAAGATTAAAGGTAATAGCTACAGAACTTTCACCTTTTGGACAAAGAGTATGAGCACAGCTTCTTGACACCTGTGAAGCTCCTTGAATCTCAGCATCGGAAAATCCTTCGTATCTAAATACGTCAATATGAAAGGAACTGAAAATTACCAAGTTTCTTAAAGCTCTCATAGACGAGAGACTATTTTTATGTGAGCGACTTCTTTGACTAGAGGTCTCTGGGCCACGCTGCTTGATGGTAGATTTTTTTTGGAGAGATCATCGAAATGAGTGGTTTCAGCTTCATTGGTCTAACATAAGCCCTGGAAAGCTATGGAAATTCCTTAATTTTGAAAAGGAAAGTAAAGTCCCAGCTTCCAGTAACCCAGTGTAATCATTCTTAGAAGAAGAGAAATACCAAGCACGCTCTGCTAGGCTTCAAAGAGAGAAATAAGACAAGCCTTCTCAGCCCTTCTAACAGACACACTCTCAATATGTCCTTTCCCTCGCTGGGGCTTATGGGGTTAGTTTCTCGATTGGGAACAATGGGGACATTCTGAATTTCAACTTGGTGCAATAAATAAAGTTTTAATAAAAGAGGCAGAATCTGACACTTTCAAGCTGGTAACTTTTGGGGGGGTGATATGCTTAAAAAAAAAATTTAGCAATGGAGCAGTTTACTTGGCTAAAAAGAAAGAAATCAAGGAAGAGTACGATTGGGAAATGGAACACAAAGGCCAGTCTGGCCGTGCCAGAGCCAAGAACGGGAAGTGTAAGTTGGCCTGACAGAGAGGTGGGCTGACGGGGAAACTGAAAATGGAGAAGTAAACGCAACGGTCAGATAAAGACAGCGAGGCGCAAAGATGATGTGGACCAAGAGAGCCGGGTGCCCATGACACTGGGCCCAACACACAGTGGGCTCAGGGATAAAGGACGTTCTCCTCCTTACATGCCTGAATAAAATCCCTGCATTTCGTACTATCCGAGAGTCCACCAGGAAGGTGCAATCCATTTGGTATTTAAATGTGACAACGCTACCCTTGAAGGAGCAGAGAGCATTAGTCTTGCCTGCTTGTTACATCTCAGTATCTGACTCCCGCAGCTCACAATGCTTTCTTCTTCATAAGGTTCTCAGTGAACTCAAGGTGGGTGGTTTTTGTTTTGCAGAAAAGGCAAGTTCACAGTTTGCATCTGAGCAAGGTGAACAGCAGGTAAAGAGGGGGAAGGAGTGAAGAGTATAATGCCCAGAAGGGAAAATGGGAAGACGCCCCAAATTTCATACTCTTCCCCATGTCACCCGGGGTCCACGCTGCCTGTGCGGTCAGTACAGTGAAAACAGGGGCCATCACGACACACTGTTTCACCACACACCCACGTAAACGAAGACTCCTCAAGATCATGCCAGCTTCAGAGTGATAGGCAGACTCCTTGTAGATAACACCCCAACTCAACAGCCCAGCCCCAGGACCTCTGTGGTTGGCAGGGGAACGTAAAGCCTTTGTGTGAACTGGAAAATGGTGTCCTATCTCTGGGCTGGCCACTCCCCGCCACAGCCCAGGGCTTGGTGAGCAGAGCCCAGGCAGGATTTCTGCCTCTACTCAGGCCTCAGCTGGGCAACCTGTGGTCAAGGTGAACCATGCGAGGGTCCTGGGCTAGAGAAGAAGATGGGGAATATTATCCCAAGTGTCTTCTTTCGGTTTCACACTTTTGGTTGTTGAATGACTTAGGGGAAAATACCTTATTTTTGCTGTACCTTACCTAAGTAAAAAACAAGTCTGCCTAAAATCCTCCCCCAACTACATGGATATATAGTCAGAGGGCTTCATTCGGGACAAACAGAAAAGGGTCACAATTATTCCTTATCTTTATTGGGCTCAAAAAAGTCTCATGCTGCATTTAGCATTCATAATGATTCACTTAACAAACGCAGCCTTTAGTTACCTTAACACGTTTAAGATAAACACAGACTCCAAATTTAAAGTCATCTTAGACTCACGTAAGCCCTAATGGGATCTAGGTTCCTATGTTTCCAGAAATTGGAATAAGCCTGAAAGATGGCTGTTTCTCTGGGTGCTCTCCAAGCTACCAACCAAACACAGTCTTTTCTTTTAAAAAGAAAACAAAACACCACATCAAAAACCCCACAAACTATCCATCATTCATTATGTTCACCTGAAGTCTTAGATTCCCTGACCCGCAGAGAGTATTTCCACAAAGGAAGAGAAAAATATTACTATTTGCCCTGAAATGGTAATTATTATGGCAAAAGGTCAGGGAGCTACCATAGATCCCAGAAAGCCCACGAAGGCCCAACAAGGATGAAAGTTTCTTTCTTGCCAGCCCTAACCTGTCTCTTCCACTTACCCACGTCAGCGGTAACTCAGGTCTGAGAGGCACTAGACTCATTTCCAGGTCAGCTGCAACACCAGATGGCTTGCAGTCTGACTCGGTAACAGCCCCCCCCCCCCCCCGGCAGGCTCTGTTTCAAACATCATGGAAGGT